>WNWK01036633.1:0-19036 GCA_009830355.1 Cherax destructor
AGAACATAAGAACATAAGAAAGGAGGAACACTGCAGCAGGCCTGTTGGCCCATACTAGGCAAGGTCCTTCACAATCCGTCCCACTAACAGAATATTTGCTCAACCCAATTTTCAATGCTACCCAAGAAATAAGCTTTGACAATTCTACCCACTCATGCGCGAGTCCCACTCAAATCCAACCCTCTCACTCATGAATTTATCCAACCTAAATTTGAAACTACCCAAGGTCCTAGCTTCAATAACCCTACTAGGCAGACTGTTCCACTCATCAACTACCCTATTTCCAAACCAATACTTTCCTATATCCTTTCTAAATCTAAACTTATCTAACTTGAATCCATTATTGCGGGTTCTCTCTTGGAGAGATATCCTCAAGACCTTATTTATATCCCCTTTGTTAATACCCATTTCCACTTGTATACCTCGATCATGTCTCCCCTCATTCTACGTCTTACAAGTGAATGTAATTTTAGGGTCTTCAATCTTTCTTCGTAAGGAAGATTTCTAATGCTATGTATTAATTTAGTCATTCTACGCTGAATGTTTTCTAACAATTTATGTCCATTCTGTAATATGGAGACCAGAACTGAGCTGCGTAATCTAGGTGAGGCCTTACTAATGATGTATAAAGCTGTAATATAACCTCTGGACTTCTGTTGCTAACACTTCTTGATATAAATCCCAGTAATCTATTTGCCTTATTACGTACGCTTAGGCATTGCTGTCTTGGTTTAAGGTTGCTGCTTACCATCACCCCCAAGTCCTTCCTAATCTGTATGGCTAAGTTCTACGTTATTTAACTTATAAGTGCTTGGGTTATGGACACTCCCGAGCTTCAGAACCTTGCATTTATCTACATTGAACTGCATCTGCCACTTTTCTGACCACGAATTAAGTTTGTCTAAATCTTCCTGAAGTTCTATGACATCTATGTTTGAATCAATTATCCTACCTATCTTCGTGTCGTCGGCGAATTTGCTCATATCACTAGTATTTCCCTCATCAAGGTCATTGATATATATTATAAATAACAATGGGCCTAAGACTGATCCTGTGGAACACCACTTGTTACAAGTCCCCATTCGGATTTAACCCCATTTATGCACACTCTCTGCTTCCTATTGGTGAGCCATGACTCGATCCATGACAGCACTTTTCCCCCAATGCCATGAGCTGCCACTTTCTTTAACAGTCTCTGGTGCGGTACTCTATCAAAAGCCTTACTAAAGTCTAAATAAACAATATCGAATTCTTTATCGTGATCAACAGCCTCAAAGCTTTACTGAAGAAGGTTAATAAATTAGATAGGCAGGAACGGCCCCTCGTGAATCCATGCTGGGTATCATTAATCAAATTATGGTTATCTAGATGGCTTCTAATAATATCAGCTATAATTGACTCTAGTAATTTGCCTACAATTGAGGTCAGGCTTATTGGGCGGTAGTTTGCGGTAGTGACTTGTCCCCTGCTTTAAAAATAGGAATTACATTAGCCATCTTCCACATATCAGACACTACACCTGTTTGAAGAGATAATTTAAAAATGTTAGATATTGGTTCACAGAGTTCCATTTTGCATTCCTTAAGAACCCTTGCAAAAAGCTCATCAGGACCCGGCGATTTTTTTGTTTCAGTCGGTCCAGCTGTTTCATAATCATTTCGCTAGTGACTGTGATATTACATAATTTATCTTCTTCTGGGCCTCTGTAAAAAATAATTACTGGGATATTATTAATGTCTTCCTGTGTGAAAACCGAGAGAAAATAATTATTAAAAATAGAGCACATATCATTCTCCTTGTCAGTAAGATGCCCAAAGTTATTTTTAAGGGGACCTATCTTATCCCTAACTTTTGTTCTATAAACCTGGAAAAAACTTTTTGGGTTAGTTTTGAATCCCTAGCAACTTTAATTTCATAGTCCCGTTTAGCTTTTCTTATTCCCTTTTAACGTCCCTCTTAATGTCAGTATACTGATTTATAAGATGACCCTCACCTCTTTTATGCGCCTATAAATTCCTTTCTTCTGCCCTAAAAGATATTTGAGCCTATTATTCATCCATTTTGGGTCATTTCTACTTGATCTAATTTCTTTATACGGGATAAATGTTCTTTGGGCAGCCTGTATAGTGTTAAGAAAACTGTCATATTGATACCTCTCTTCTTCACCCCAGTCCACAGTTGATAAGTGTTCTCTAAGTCCATTATAATCTGCTAAGCGAAAATCTGGGACCATTACTGAATTATCCCTACTATCATACATCCATTCAATGCTAAAGGTAATTGACTTGTGGTCGCTTGAGCCGAGTTCCTCTGTAATTTCTAAATTATTAACAAGGGTTTCCTTGCTTGCCAGAACCAAGTCAAGTAGGTTATTTCCCCTTGTAGGTTCTGTTACAAACTGCTTCAAAAAGCAATCCTGAACTACTTCTAAAAAGTCGTTAGATTCTAAATTCCCTGTCATGAAATTCCAATCAATCTGACTAAAGTTAAAGTCCCCTAGAATTACTACGTTATCGTGTCTTGTGGCCTTAACAATTTCCTCCCAAAGTAGTCTCCCTTGTTCCCTATCTAAGTTTGGAGGACGGTAAATCACGCCTAAAATCAATTTTCACACCCTCTGAAAATTCTATCCAGACAGACTATGTATGTGTTAATTCAGACTTTATACCCGTTTTTATGCAACAATTTAAATGATCACGGACATAGGTGCCACCCCCACCCCCTTTCCCGATACTTCTGTCTACTTGGAACAATTTAAAACCCTGAATGTGACATTCGGCAGGCAAGTCCCGATTTTCATATTAAACCATGTCTCAGTTATTGCAAAAACATCAATATTACCCGTACTTGCAACTAATCTCAACTCGTCCATCTTATTCCTAGCACTACGACTATTGGTGTAATATATATTTAGAGACCCTCCTTTCTCTTTACCCTTCCTGCTCATCTCTGTTTTCCACTATACCTATTACTGTCCTTGTCATCTAGTGTCACTAGCTTTCCACTATCCACCTTATTCTGCCTATTACTAGTTCTCCTACAACTTATAATATTACTACACTGGGACTTCTCTGTTTTCCCCAAAAACCCATACCACTAACTATTTCTAGTTTAAAGCCTAACAGCTCCCTCCACTGCAGTTGCCAGTGCCCCCACCCCAGACCTGGATAAGTGAACCCCATCCCTGGCATACATGTCATTTCTGCCATAGAAGAGGTCCCAGTTGTCAATGAATGTTACTGAATTTTCCTTACAGTATTTGTCCAGCCAGCAATTGACACCAATTGCCCTGGACAGCCATTCATTCCAACTCCTCTCCTTGGCAAAATACCACATATGACAGGGTTCCCACCCTTCTTCCTAATTATGTCTATTGCTGACCTAAACCTGCTAGTCAGGTCCTCACTCCTACGTCTGCCAACATCGTTGCCTCCAGCACTGAGACAGATAATAGGATTGATCCCATTACCTCTCATGATGTCGTCCAGACGGCTAACAATATCCTCCATCCCAGCCCCAGGAAAGCAAACCCTCTGTCTCCTACTCCTATCAATCAAACAGAAAGCCCTATCCATGTACCTAACCTGACTGTCCCCAACAACAACAATGTTTTTACCTTCCTTTGTGTCTTTCGTCGTGACGCTCCCAGAAGTCGACTCACATTCATCGGGTAGCACGGAGAATGGGTTCGTTGTTTCTACCTCTCCACCCGTCCTCTTGAGCCTTAACTTTGTCCCATGCGTTTTAGCCACTGTCCAGGTTCCTTTCCTGGCTTGAGGATTCTCAACAGGAGGATTACTACGAATCCTCTTGTTTTCCTCAGTCAGTCGCTGTATCTCAAGCTTAGCTACCCTCAGTTCTTCCTTCAGCTGCTGGTAGAGTAGCTCAAGAGAGGACATCTTCTTCAGATTGACAGAGAGCACACAAGACACGTCTTCACTGAGTTAAGTCAGGTCCACCACTGACTAAGACTCACAGTGACATCACTCATCGTTATCTAAGTATATCAGAAGAGTCATTCTTTAGTTATGGAACTGATCCCAACTGCACACAGTAATATCCTGTCCGTAAGATGCATCAACCATTACGTATTGACGTCGTTCAGAGTGAGTGACCGTAAAGCGGAACCAGTGGCCTCCTGGTGGCTGGGTCTGGTAACTCAACTAACTCTGAGGTTGTAAATGACCCACCTTTCTCTTTACCCTTCCTGCTCATTTCTGTTTTTCCACTATACCTATTACTGTCCTTGTCATCTAGTGTCACTAGCTTTCCACTGTCCACCTTTTTCTGCCTATTACTAGTTCTCCTAGAACTTATAATATTACTACACTGGGTCTTCACTGTTTTCCCCCCAATCTTCACTGTTTTCCCCCCAGAGACTGTTAAAGAAAGTGGCAGCTCATGGCATTGGGGGAAAAGTGCTGTCATGGATCGAGTCATGGCTCACCAATAGGAAGCAGAGAGTGTGCATAAATGGGGTTAAATCCGAATGGGGACTTGTAACAAGTGGTGTTCCACAGGGATCAGTCTTAGGTCCATTGTTATTTATAATATATATCAATGACCTTGACGAGGGAATTACTAGTGATATGAGCAAATTCGCCGACGACTCGAAGATAGGTAGGATAATTGATTCAAACATAAGAACATAAGAAAGGAGGAACACTGCAGCAGGCCTGTTGGCCCATACTAGGCAAGTCCTTCACAATCCGTCCCACTAACAGAATATTTGCTCAACCCAATTTTCAATGCTACCCAATAAATAAGCTTTGACAATTCTACCCACTCATGCGCGAGTCCCACTCAAATCCAACCCCTCTCACTCATGAATTTATCCAACCCAAATTTGAAACTACCCAAGGTCCCAGCTTCAATAACCCTACTAGGCAGACTGTTCCACTCATCAACTACCCTATTTCCAAACCAATACTTTCCTATATCCCTCCTAAATCTAAACTTATCTAACTTGAATCCATTATTGCGGGTTCTCTCTTGGAGAGATATCCTCAAGACCTTATTTATATCCCCTCTGTTAATACCCATTTTCCACTTGTATACCTCGATCATGTCTCCCCTCATTCTACGTCTTACAAGTGAATGTAATTTTAGGGTCTTCAATCTTACTTCGTAAGGAAGATTTCTAATGCTATGTATTAATTTAGTCATTCTACGCTGAATGTTTTCTAACGAATTTATGTCCATTCTGTAATATGGAGACCAGAACTGAGCTGCGTAATCTAGGTGAGGCCTTACTAATGATGTATAAAGCTGTAATATAACCTCTGGACTTCTGTTGCTAACACTTCTTGATATAAATCCCAGTAATCTATTTGCCTTATTACGTACGCTTAGGCATTGCTGTCTTGGTTTAAGGTTGCTGCTTACCATCACCCCCAAGTCCTTCTCGCAATCTGTATGGCTAAGTTCTACGTTATTTAACTTATAAGTGCTTGGGTTATGGACACTCCCGAGCTTCAGAACCTTGCATTTATCTACATTGAACTGCATCTGCCACTTTTCTGACCACGAATTAAGTTTGTCTAAATCTTCCTGAAGTTCTATGACATCTATGTTTGAATCAATTATCCTACCTATCTTTGTGTCGTCGGCGAATTTGCTCATATCACTAGTAATTCCCTCATCAAGGTCATTGATATATATTATAAATAACAATGGGCCTAAGACTGATCCCTGTGGAACACCACTTGTTACAAGTCCCCATTCGGATTTAACCCCATATATGCACACTCTCTGCTTCCTATTGGTGAGCCATGACTCGATCCATGACAGCACTTTTTCCCCAATGCCATGAGCTGCCACTTTCTTTAACAGTCTCTGGTGCGGTACTCTATCAAAAGCCTTACTAAAGTCTAAATAAACAATATCGAATTCTTTATCGTGATCAACAGCCTCAAAAGCTTTACTGAAGAAGGTTAATAAATTAGATAGGCAGGAACGGCCCCTCGTGAATCCATGCTGGGTATCATTAATCAAATTATGGTTATCTAGATGGCTTCTAATAATATCAGCTATAATTGACTCTAGTAATTTGCCTACAATTGAGGTCAGGCTTATTGGGCGGTAGTTTGACGGTAGTGACTTGTCCCCTGCTTTAAAAATAGGAATTACATTAGCCATCTTCCACATATCAGACACTACACCTGTTTGAAGAGATAAATTAAAAATGTTAGATATTGGTTCACAGAGTTCCATTTTGCATTCCTTAAGAACCCTTGCAAAAAGCTCATCAGGACCCGGCGATTTATTTTGTTTCAGTCGGTCCAGCTGTTTCATAATCATTTCGCTAGTGACTGTGATATTACATAATTTATCTTCTTCTGGGCCTCTGTAAAAATTAATTACTGGGATATTATTAATGTCTTCCTGTGTGAAAACCGAGAGAAAATAATTATTAAAAATAGAGCACATATCATTCTCCTTGTCAGTAAGATGCCCAAAGTTATTTTTAAAGGGACCTATCTTATCCCTAACTTTTGTTCTATAAACCTGGAAAAAACATAGATGTCATAGAACTTTAGGAAGATTTAGACAAACTTAATTCGTGGTCAGAAAAGTGGCAGATGCAGTTCAATGTAGATAAATGCAAGGTTCTGAAGCTCGGGAGTGTCCATAACCCAAGCACTTATAAGTTAAATAACGTAGAACTTAGCCATACAGATTGCGAGAAGGACTTGGGGGTGATGGTAAGCAGCAACCTTAAACCAAGACAGCAATGCCTAAGCGTACGTAATAAGGCAAATAGATTACTGGGATATATATCAAGAAGTGTTAGCAACAGAAGTCCAGAGGTTATATTACAGCTTTATACATCATTAGTATGGCCTCACCTAGATTACGCAGCTCAGTTTTGGTCTCCATATTACAGAATGGATATAAATTCGTTAGAAACATTCAGCGTAGAATGACTAAATTAATACATAGCATTAGAAATCTTCCTTACGAAAAGATTGAAGACCCTTAAATTACATTCACTTGTAAGACGTAGAATGAGGAGACATGATCGAGGTATACAAGTGGAAAATGGGTATTAACAAAGGGGATATAAATAAGGTCTTGAGGATATCTCTCCAAGAGAGAACCCGCAATAATAGATTCAAGTTAGATAAGTTTAGATTTAGAAAGGATATAGGAAAGTATTGGTTTGGAAATAGGGTAGTTGATGAGTGGAACAGTCTGCCTAGTAGGGTTATTGGGTAGTTTCAAATTTAGGTTGGATAAATTCATGAGTGAGAGGGGTTGGATTTGAGTGGGACTCGCACATGAATAAATAGAATTATCAAATGTAATAATATTGGTAGAATTACCGACAATATGTTAAGTAAAAGGACACAAATGCAACTAATGTGACATTTTATTGTGGCAACGTTTCGCTCTCCAGGAGCTTTCTCAAGCCGTTACAAGCGTTACATGGACACAGTGGGCTATATATACTCTCAAATTGAGGTGAAATACTAGTGGTGGTCGAGGTAGTAGTGATAAGTAGTAGTAGTAGTAGTAATACAATAAGGTAGAACAATCAATATGCACATGAGTAAAAGGTGATAAAACAAATACTTGGGTAGTATAACAATAGGTTAGACAAATATTTTATGCTGGAGGTTGAAATATAGAAGGCCTGTAGGAGTGTTCCACATCTACGATGTGCTTGTGTTAATTAGCAGGAGAACTATGTGATGGTATGGTTAACTGTTTTCAGGAGGATTCTTGCTAAGACTTCAGAGATGGTGAAGCTGCCTCGACCACCACTAGTATTTCACCTCACTTTGAGAGTATATAATAGCCCACTGTGTCCATGTAACGCTTGTAACGGCTTAGAAAGCTCCTGGAGGCGAAACGTTGCCACAATAAAATGTCACATTAGTTGCATTTGTGTCCTTTTACTTAACAGAATTATCAAAACTTATTTCTTGGGTAGCATTGAAAATTAGCAGTATGGGCCAACAGGCCTGCTGCAGTGTTCCTCCTTTCTTATGTTCTTATGTTCTTAAATAAACAATATCGAATTCCTTTATCGGGGGGGGGGGGGGGGGGGGGGGGGGGGGGGGGGGGGGGGGGGGGGGGGGGGGGGGGGGGGGGGGGGGGGGGGGGGGGGGGGGGGGGGGGGGGGGGGGGGGGGGGGGGGGGGGAAGAATGGAGGAACACTGCAGAAGGCCTACTGGCCCATACAAGGCAAGTCCCTATCAAAACCACCACTACCTAAGAATTTACTCCTGTACTCACGACACTAATCAAACCCAGCCCCTCCCACTCATATATTTGTCCAATCTCTTTTAAAGCCACCCAAGGTCCTAGCCTCTATCACCCTACTCGGAAGATTGTTCCACGCATCTACAACTCTGTTCGAAAACCAGTACTTGCCTATGTCCTTTCTAAATCTAAATTTATCCAATTTAAATCCGTTATTTCTGGTTCTTACTTGGTTCGATATCCTCAGTATTTTATTAATATCTCCTTTGTTTATGCCCATCATCCACTTGTACACCTCGATGATATCTCCCCCATTCTACGTCTCTCCAGAAGTGGAGATTCAATGCTCTAAGTCTATCTTCATACGGGAGATTTCTTATACTGTAAATCATTTTAGTCATTCTTCTTTGTATGTTCTCCAATGAATCTATATCCATCCTGTAGTAAGGAGACCAAAAATGAGCTGCATAATCCAAATGAGGTCTCACTAGTGATGTATAGAGTTGTAAAATAACTTTTGGACTTCTGTTGCTTATACTTCTTGAAATAAATCCTAGTAATCTGTTAGCCTTATTGCGCACACTTAGGCACTGTTGTCTTGGCTTTAGATTTCTGCTTACCATGACTCCCAAGTCTTTTTACATTCTGTATGATCAAGCTCAACTTCACCTAGTTTATAAATTCGAGGGATATTTTCATTACCAACGACTAGCACCTTACACTTGTCCACATTGAACTTCATCTGCCACTTTTCAGACCAAGACATTAATTTATCCAAATCCTCCTGGAGTTCATTGGTATCTTCCTCAGAATGAATTATACGGCCTATTTTTGTATCATCAGCAAATTTACTCATGTCACTTGCAATTCCTTCATCAAGGTCATTTATGTAAATTATGAACAACAATGGGCCCAAAACTGATCCTTGTGGAACGCCACTGGTGACAAATCCCCATTCAGATTTGACCCCATTAATGGAAACTCTTGCTTTCTATTGGTAAGCCATGCCTCTATCCATGCTAGAACTTTACCTCCTATACCATGAGCTGCCACCTTTCTTAAGAGTCTCTTGTGAGGTACTCTATCAGAAGGCCTTACTGAAATCCAAGTAAACTATATCATATTCTTTATCACTGTCTACTGCCTCAAATGTTTTATTGAAAAACGTCAGTAAATTTGTCAGGCAGGAACGACCTCTCGTAAACCCATGCTGAGATTCATTAATCAAATTATGTTCTTCAAGGTGACTTCTGATAATATCAGCTATAATTGATTCTAATAATTTGCCTACTATAGACGTGAGGCTTATTGGACGGTAATTTGATGGACTGGACTTATCTCATGTCTTAGTTGTATGAGTATGTCTTAGATTTGGCAGTCATGTTATGGTTTAGTTGGTGGTGTGTACTCACCTAATTGTACTCACCTAATTGTGGTTGCAGGGGACGAGACAGCTCCTGGCCGCCTCTTGCTGTCCGCTACTGGTTCTCTGCTCTCCTGCTCCATGAGCTTTATCATACCTTGTCTTAAAACTATGTATGGTTCCTGCCTCCCCTATATCTTTCTCTAGACTATTCCACTTCCTGACTACTCTGTGGCTGAAGAAATGCTTCCTAACATCCGTTTGACTCATCTGAGTCTTCAGCTTCCAGTTGTGTTCCCTTGTTTCTGTGTTCCTCTCTGGAACATCCTGTCACTGTCTACCTTGTCAATTCCCGCAGTATTTTGTATGTCGTTATCATGTATCCTCTGACCCTTCTTTCCTCCAGTGTTGTTAGTCCTATTTCCCTCAACCTTTCTTCATAGGTTGTGGAACTAACCTTGTCGCAAACCTTTGCACTTTTTCTAGTTTCTTTACGTGCTTGACCAGGTGTGGGTTCCAGACTGGTGCTGCATATTCTAGTATGGGCCTGATGTACACGGTGTACAGTGTCTTGAACGATTCCTTGTTAAGGTAACGGACGCTAATCTTAGGTTTGCCAGTCGCCCATATGCTGCCCAGTTATCTGGTTGATGTGTGCCTCCGGAGACGTGCTTGGCGTTATACTCACCCCAAGGTCTTTCTCCTTTGCCGAGGTTTGTAGCCTTTGTCCCTAGCCTGTACTCTGTCAGCGGTCTTCTTTGCCCTTCTCCGATCTTCATGACTTTGCATTTGGTGGGATTGAATTCGAGAAGCCAGTTGCTAGACCAGATGTCAAGCTTGTCCAGGTCTGTTTGCAGTCCTGCTTGGTCCTCTTCCGATGTGATTCTCCTCATTAATTTCACATCATCTGCGAACAGAGACATTTCTGAGTCTATCCCGTCCGTCATGTCATTTACATATACCAAGAATAACACTGGTCCTAGGACTGACCCTGCGGTACACCGCTCGTCACAGGCGCCCACTGTGATACCTCATCACGCATCATGACCCGTTGTTGCCTCCCTGTGAGGTATTCCCTGATCCATTCCAGTGCCCTTCCTGTTATACATGCTTGTTCTTCCAACTTCTTTACTAATCTCATGTGAGGAACTGTGTCGAAGGCCTTCCTGCAGTCCAGGAAAATGCAATCAACCCACCCTTCTCTCTCTTGCCTTACCTCTGTTACTTTATCATAGAACTCTAGGAGGTTTGTTACACAGGATTTGCCTTCCCGGAATCCGTGCTGTCTGGTGTTTATTATCCTGTTCAGCTCGAGGTGCTCCACCATTCTTTTCCTGATGATTTTCTCAGGACTTTGCACACTATACACACTATACACCTCTTTTCATATGTGTAGAGAACCTAGGATAACCCAAAAGTCAGACAGAGTGACTTATTTCCATTGTGTGTGTGTGTGTGTGTGTGTGTGTGTGTGTGTGTGTGTGGTGTGTGTGTGTGTGTGTGTACTCACCTATTTGTACTCACCTATTTGTGGTTGCAGGGGTCGAGTCATAGCTCCTGGCCCCGCCTCTTCACTGATTGCTACTAGGTCCTCTCTCTCCCTGCTCCATGAGCTTTATCAAACCTAGTCTTAAAACTATGTATGGTTCCTGCCTCCACTATGTCGCTTTCTAGGCTATTCCACTTCCTGACAACTCTATGACTGAAGAAATACTTCCTAACATCCCTTTGACTCATAGGAGTCTTCAACTCCAATTGTGACCCTTGTTTCTGTGTCCCTCTCTGGAACATCTTGTCTCTGTCCACCTTATCTATTCCTCGCAGTATTTTATATGTCGTTATCATGTCTCCCCTAACCCTCCTGTCCTCTAGTGTCGTCAGGCCGATTTCCTTAACCTTTCTTCGTAGGACAATCCCCTTAGCTCTGGGACTAGTCTTGTTGCAAACCTTTGCACTTTCTCTAATTTCTTGACGTGCTTGACCAGGTGTGGGTTCCAAACTGGTGCTGCATACTCCAGTATGGGCCTGACGTATATGGTGTACAGAGTCTTGAATGATTCCTTAGTGAGGTATTGGAACGCTATTCTTAGGTTTGCCAGCCGCCCGTATGCTGCAGCAGTTATCTGATTGATGTGTGCGTGTGTGTGTGTGTTAGTTAGTTAGTTACCATTTTGTCCTAGGCATGTCAATTAGACACTAGGCCTGTTGTATGTATGTGTGTGTATGTGTGTTAAGGAAACACTTCGAAATGTTTCTGCCCCACTGGATTTAACCGCCCCTCCTGTGTGAAGCAAGAGCTTTACCACTGGGCCACCGGGGGTGGTGTGTGTGTGGTGTGTGTGTGTGTGTGTGTGTGTGTGTGTGTGTGTGTGTGTGTGTGTGTGTGTGTGTGTGTGTGTGTGTGTGTGTGTGTGTGTGTGTGTGTGTATGTGTGTTCATTATATACCTTAGTTGGTGGTTCTTATATTTGGTAGTCATCTTGGATAGAATGATTTGAGGAAACGTGTAAATGTGTGTAGATGATTATCTTAAGATTTTGAAAGTCATCTTATGGATTTGATGATCTTAAGATATTGGAAGTCATCTTATGGATTTTTATTGTTCTGAGAAATGTTATAAATAATATGAGTGCGTTTGTGATCATAGTATTAGTGATCTTGTTATAATGTTTGAGGAATATGTATAAAATGTAATCTGTGATCTTAGTGTCTTGTCGTTAATGTTCTTACATAATGATAATCTTGAAATGAGTTGTGAACATGAAAAATGTGATCTTAGTGAAAGTATTCCTAGTATAAGTGATCTTGGTTATAATGTTTTGTGTGAATGTTTATAAAAAAGGAGTGTTAGTTAATGATGAGCTTAGTTTCTGTCGATCTTAGTGTCTTGTCCTAAGTGATCTTAGATAATGATAATCATGAAATGGAGTTGGTAACGTGATATGGTGATTGGATGTGTATGTCTTAGTAAAACGTATTCATAGTTTAAGTGATCATGTCCTAAATGATCTTAATTGTTTTTTTTGAGATGGGTGATTTCTACGATCATAGTGGTTTTTGGATGAGTGTGTAGTTTGGTGGATGAGATGTAATTTTAGTTAATGAAAATGTGTGTAAATGTGATTGAGAATGAAATTTGGTGGATGAGTTAGAGATGTCAAATGTTATTTGTGAGTCTTCAGAATTTTATTTTGGAGGTGTTCCAATGTTGTTTGGAGGTGTTCCAATATTGTCTGGAAGTGTTCCAATGTTGTTTGGAAGTGTTCCAATCTTGTTTGGAGGTGTTTCAATGTTGTTTGGAAGTGTTCCATTGTTGTTTGGAGGTGTTCCAATGTTGTTTGGAGGTGTTCAAAGGAAAGAACTAATTCAGAAGTGCCTTCCTCTGGAGAGGCATTGGATTCGCCTGACCTGCCTCAAATTATAACAAACTTGCAAGAAAAAGTTGAGCATCTTGAACAGATGCTGACAAGTTTAATAAATATATGTAGTCAAGATGATGCTCCTGAGTGTGTTGATGATATCAAAAGTGCATCAACAATCTCGGTTCAATTTCAAGCCATTTGTAAGAAAGAAGCCCATGACTCTTGGCTTCAAAAGTTGCCTTGGAACTGGCTGCCAACCTGCCGAAAAATGTATAAAAAAAAAGGTTCTGAAGATAAACACGAACAAACTATGCTATTTGCTCTTAAGTGTCTGCACACTGTAGGCAAAGCATAATAGTCTTACCATCTTATGAACAAGAGATTGTAATAACTCACTACAATGGATAGATTACAAATCTTTTCATGGAACATTGCTTCCATTAGGAAGCGGTTGCCTGACTTACATCATATTAGTGCAACCAAGAATATTGATGTCATCTGTTTGCAGGAATGTAGACTGAAAGAAGGAGAACCTCCACCAAAGTTGTCTGGATATGCAGCTTATAACTTAAGGTCAACCAACTGTTGTGTGATGTATGTCAGAAAGAACTTGCCACATTCACTCCTTACCCTGCAGAGTCTAGTAAACATGCAGTATCATGGTGTCAGAGTATACGCAGGCGATTTTTCCATAAACATTTTTAATCTTTATGCCCCAGCGAACCAGCTTCGACCTGATGCTTTACCAGATCGCATCAATAGTGAACCTACCCTCATACTTGGAGACTTTAATGCCAGACATAAGAATATTGGTGGGTCTATAACAAACACCAATGGAACTAAACTAGTGAAATTTCTAAATGAGCATGATAATGTTCGAATTGTAGAAACTACTGAGCCCACTCACATATATGGGGCATACTAGATCTGTGCTCTTGGATTTAATGCATCATATACGATGCATGACTGTCATAGTTGATGATCTTCTATCTGATCACTTCCCAAGACTCACAACTGTCAATCTTGATCATATCTCCAGCAACCAAGGAGTTAAATACAGAAGGAGGAAACTTATTCTCAACCCAGAACACAGAGATAACTTTATTAACCACTTGGATCAATGGTATAAGAATTACGAGCCCACTGGCACACAAAAATTCAATGATGATCTAGTTACCACTGTTGAGACTGTACTCACAGATCAAGTGGGCAGGAAAAGAAAACATAAATCTTCCACTAGAAATGACAATAAAAACCAGTGTAAATATTATAATGACCCACAACTACGCAATCTAACACATGCAGCTAGGAGGATTGGTAAAGCATACCGTGAGTGTAGAACCCCAGACCTTCTCAGAACGTTCCAAGCTGCACTAACAAATGCAAGAAATAGAAAGCAAGAACTTAGGCAACAGGAATGGGAACAATTCGTTAGTGGATTAAATAGGTCTACCCCTTTAAGTCTGGCATGGAAAGGTATAAATAAAATAACCAGGAAAAAGACTGGCAATGTTGCTCATCCCTTTCCACATGAAAAGCTAATGACCTCATAAACGACTGGTCCAAGATCTCCAGGCATGAAAACCTGCCATCTCATATTAAAAAAATTTAGAGAGTGCTTCTGAAGAAATGTTGAAACTGATTAATTTTATGAGCCAAAATATTGATGAGAGTCATTGCCTCTTCACCGAGTATGAATTAGATACCGCATTAACTAAAGGTCGATCAACTGTTCCTGGAGAGGATGGTATAACCTATAATATTCTCAGAACTCTAAGGCACGTGTCTGATAATCCTTTGTTGGCACTGTATAATACCAGTTACATTGAGGGAGTTCTTCCTACTTCCTGGGCCAATAGTCTCATTGAGCCTATCCCTAAGCCCCAACAGCCTGATACATTTAGACCGATCTTAACTAATTGTCTTTGTAAAAATTTTGAAAGAATGATACTTAACAGACTGTACTATAGAATCAGACACCAACTCTCCCCCTCCCTCTATGGGTTCATGAAAGGTAAAAGTGTGCAGAACTGTATTTCCACCTTTCTCACCGCACACACCTCTACTAGTTTTACCACATTTCTTGATCTAAAATCTGCATTTGATATCGCGAACAGAACTGTTATACTACATGAACTAGCCAAAATGAATATTGGTGGTAGCCTACTCTGCTGGATAATAGGATACCTGTCAAACAGAGATCCTCTGTCCTCAACCAAGGCTTTAGAAGCGAGTCTAAAGAAATGTCCCTAGGTACACCACAGGGAGGAGTTCTCAGTCCCATGCTATTTAATATTCTGATTAATGCTCTCCTAAATGCTCTACCTACCTCACCTAAACATATAGCTATAAGCTATGCTGATGACATCATGATCCATACAACAGGGCATAAAAAGATGAGTACCATTCTTAATGAAGTTCAAGCAATTTGTAATCGACTAGGCCTCGTAATATCTTCCTCTAAAACAAAGATATTAACAAGCAAACGACATCCTCACCCATCTATTTGCAGGGTGAAAACATTAGCTACGTTAAAACTTACAGATATCTTGGTGTAGATGTACCTTTAACAAATCCACTATACCACAACTAAATAAAAATGCAAAGATAGACTAAATGCTCCTAAAGCTGTTGCTGGCTACAACCCCAACTATGGTGCTAATGTGAGAATCGTGTGAATGATGTACATAGCCTATGTTAGGTCCTTAATTGATTATGCTGCTCCCATGTTGATATTAGCTAGAGAAAGTTCTCTCCGACCTTTGGAGTTAATGCAAAATGAAGCTCTCAGAATTATTCTTGGCTGTCCCAAATCTACAAAGGTTCTTAATATGAGGAAGGAGCTTGGTATTACTAGTATCAGTGATAGGATTGTTGAGATTAACACTGTACTTGGTGTTAGAATGTTAAGAAATGAACCAGACACTGTCACAATGAATCTTACTAAATGTCTAGAAGTAAATACTCACTGATCTAAATGGATTGTGAAAACATGCAATTACATTAAGTTTTACAACCTGCATGAATTGTATCACTGTAGGCAAGAAGAGCATTTCACCCCTCCATGGAAGATGTGTTCATTTAATATCACATACCTGCAAGCCCCTCCCAAGAAGTTCATTGCTAGTAATCCCTTCCTTAAATCACTTGTTAAAGCAACTGCTCAAGAAGAAATTTCTCGCCTAGCTGGTAGTAATAAGTTATCTCAAGTTATATACACTGATGGATCTAAACAGGAGTCTTCTGGCAGGGCTGCATCTGCTCTTGTTGCCACCTCCCTAGTTAAGAACAATGATAAATCTGTTGAACTAGGCATAAGAATTAACAACTGGGCATCTACACTGCAAACTAAATTGTTTGCAATTCTAATGGAACTAAAGCTAACTTATGACACTGAGCTTGACTCTATCATCATTACTGATTCTATGTCATCATTGAAGGCTCTTGACTCATATAATGACTCTAACAGCATGCTCATTGGAGAAGCCAGGTATAGATACTCAAAATCCGGGACAAAGGAATTAATGTACAATTGCTATGGATCCCATCACACATTGGATTACTCCTTCATGATAAAGTTGATATGTTAGCCAAGAAGAGTACCCAGAAGGAGAATGTAGAATATAACTTTGGTATATCTGTGTCTAGCATTAGGAATAATATTAGGAGAGAAATAAGTAATGAAAATGATTGCTATAGGAATGCAGTTAGAAGCCTGAGTAGATCTATAACCCACTATGATAACATGAACATCGATAAGCATGTTTATGGAGCAATTTGCAATGTGAACAGACTGACTGATGTTGTAGTGGCCAGGCTTAGGCTTAGCTACAAGTACTTCTGGAAGTTTGGGAGACACACAGATGATGATCAGACTAAATGCAAATTATGTGATCAGGCATATGGTCACTGTCTTGAACACTATGTGCTTAATTGTCCACTAATTGAGGAATATAGAGATAGACAGTATAATAACTTATGTGACATGTCAAGATATCTTATTAATGAAAATAAGATACCAGTTATACTAAGTAAATTTCCTAAATTTGCTTGTAACAGATAAGTGAAATGTAGATATACGTAAATCCAAATGTACAATTGTTAACCCTTTTGGGGCCTAGTGCCTAGGCCTTTTGTGTACCCATATGCTCTTGCGCTACCGTCCACAGGATGGATATGGGGTGCACATAAACTAGCCACTTCGGTGGCAAAATCTAATCTGGGAGTATTCAAATATTGCTTTGGATGCACTCAAAGTAATCTGGAAGTGTTCTAATGTAATTTGAAAATGTTCCAATAGTAAAAGTATTCATAGTTTTAGGATCTTGTTCTAATGATCTCAGTAATAGTGTTCTCGGTTGGTGATATGAGGGAATGTATATTAAAAAAATGAATGTTCTGTAATCTTAGTGGTTTTTGAGATGAGTGATCTTAGTGGATTGAGATTAGTGTTGTTAGATAATGGTTTGTCATCTTATAAAGTTGGTTATAATGATTTGAGGGGATGTTTATAAAAAAATGTGATTATGTTATGCCTTAGTAGGATGTGTTCATGATATGTCTTAATTGGTGGTGTATGTCTTAGTTGTGATTATGCCATGCATAGGTTTTGGGAAAATTTTACAAAAAGGGGTTTTAATGGGGTTTTTTGGGGGTGTTCAATGGTGTTTTGGGGGGGTATTAATGATGATTTGGGTATTCATTGGTGTTTTTGGGGGTGATCAAATGATGTGTGGGGTGTTTTTAATGTGTTCAAATGATGTATGAAGTGTTTTGGCAGTGTTGATTTGAGAATATTTCTTAACAGTTATTGAAAAAGTATTTTGTGTGCTTTTGTGTCCCGTTTTTTTCTATATTATTGAGATAAGGGGGGGTTGGTGATGGGTTTTTTAGATATGATCTCAGTAATAGTTTCCCGGTTAGGGGGTTTTTGAGGGGAAAGTGTATAAAAATAGTATCTTTAGATAATGGGAAACATGAAATGGGATGGTAAATGTGATATGGTGATGGTGAACATGATTAATGATTGGAAAGTGTATGTTTTTTGTAAAAATTCATAGTTTAAATGATCTTGTCTAAATGATCTTAGTGTTTTTTAGATAGTGATTTCTACAATCATAATGGTTTTGGGGTGAATGTGTAGTTTGGTGGATGAGATGTAATTTTTTGTTAATGAAATGTGTAAATGTGATTGAGGGAAAGTAATTTGGTGGATGAGTTTGAGATGTCAAATGTTATTTTGAGTTTTTTAAAATTTTTTTTGGAGGTGTTCCCGTGAATTCTTGGTTATATTTGTATAAAAAATTTTGTATGTTCTGTGGAGATGGATGTAACTTTTTTATGAATTAGTAAAAACAGGAAAAAAAGACCTATGTTATGTTCATTAAGTCTCGAGTGTGGGTTTTTTTTTTGTGTGTGTGTGAATTTTTTAAAAGGGAAAAAATTTTGGATTTTGTGTAAATTTTAATGAAATGTAGAAAATAAGGGAGATGTTGTGGGTATTAAAACAAAATCTTAATTCGTGATATGCAAAAAAAAATTTTAACAAGTGGAAATTGTGATTGTATTACTTAAATGTTGCAAAGGGGGGAGTGATAGTTTTGTGGAGGGGGGGGGGAGTGGTGGAGTCTTTTGTGTGTGTGTGTGTGTGAATGAGGTAAAAAGAGGAGTTCAAATCATGACCTCAGGCACCTGGGGTGGTCAGTAAACTTATCAGAAAATAAGATCACAAACGAACCTCGCCAGTCGTATAAGGAAAAGTTTTTAAACAAGTGGAAGTTATAGAATGTTTTTGGTTATTTATAACATCCCCGAAAAATTTTTTGAATTAGAGCCTTTTCTGATGAATTAAATATAAAAGGAAAAAATTGTGAAAGGGAAAAGTCTTTCCTTTATGAATTAGTAAAAAAAAAATTGTTCTATTATCAGAAAACATGGAAAATGTATATGAAAATTTTATTGAATTGAATGGAAAATAAATGAAGAAAAAAAATTGTGTGTTAGTGTTATCCTGTGTTTACTTCATTTAGCAAAGGAAATAATTTTTTTTTGTTGTTGGTCAGTGACGTCACTGGTGTGACCTCACACCTCTCTTGTTTCAACCT
>WNWK01036634.1:0-19036 GCA_009830355.1 Cherax destructor
CGTCTGCATACACTCTTGTCTTCCTTCAGCTTCCGCCTTAATATGTTCATGTGGCTTCACCCTTTCCTCTACCCCCTTGGGAAGTTCCTGCTGTCAGTGTCTGTTCTATTCCTCTACCTTGCGCGAGCCCAACTGCCTACGGCGGCTTCTCGCTCTTTCTTTCTAGACCATTTCCGTTCTCATTCCCATGCCATCGCAGTATACACCGATGGTTCAAAGTCATCTGACGGCGTTGGATTCGCAGCAGTGTTTCCAGACAGCGTCGTTGAGGGCATCTATTACCCTCGGCTAGCATATTTACGGCTGAATTGTATGCCATTCTTGTGGCACTTATCCGTTTGCATCTATGCCTGTATCACCATTTGTGGTCGTTTCAGACTCCCTTAGTGCTTTACAGGCTATCCGTAAAATTGATACACCTCACCCCCTAGTTCTTCGTATCCACCTTTGGTTACGCCGTATCTTTAGCAAGCATAAAGATATTGTCTTTTGTTGGGTCCCTGGTCATGTTGACGTACAGGGCAATGAACAGGCAGACACTGCTGCGCGGTCAGCAGTACATGACCTTCCAGTTTCATATAGAGGTGTTCCTTTTACGGACTATTTTGCGGTCATTGCTACCCACCTTCGCACCGTTGGCAACAACGCTGGTCTGACCTGCTGAATAACAAACTTCATTCTATTAAACCGGTTATAGGTTTCTGGCCTTCTTCTTGTCACCAATGTCGAGGTTGGGAGACTACACTCTCCCGTCTTCGCATCGGCCACACTCGTCTTACTCACGGGTATCTCATGGAGAGGCTCCTGCCCTCTCTGTGAGCATTGTCAGGTTCCAGTGTCTGTTCGACATATCCTGTTGGACTGCCCACTCTATCAACGAGCACGCAGAATTTACCTCCAACGACGTCTTCGCTCTGCGGCCCTTTCTTTACCTTCCCTTCTTGCAGATGGACCCTCCTTTAATCCTGACTCTCTCATTGACTTTTTGACAGAAACTGACTTACTACACAAACTCTGAAGATTATACCTCTAGCACCTCCCTCAGTCCCTTCTACCTCGATCTTTTGCTACCCTCCACCCCTGCACTATCCACCGTCATCTTGCACTCCATACCCTACTAATCGTCCATCTCCCTCTTACAACCCACTCTCCCTGCATCCTACAATAACCTGCAGCGCTGTATAACCCCTTTGGTTTAGCGCTTCTATTTGATTATAATAATAATAATGTGTATACCTGAATAAACTTAATACTTACTTAACAACTTAGGTGATTTAATGCCAGTATTTAAATAGACTAGTTCTCCATATTCTCTTCGTTTTCTATGAACTTGATTGTTAAGAGAATGTGCAAATTTTATGGGTAACATCAGCAAATTTTAACTGGTGGTTGAATATACACTTAAGTTTGTTGAATGATGTATATTATACACTGGAAGGGCCCTGGAAATGTCCTTCACCTGTTAATATAAAGTACCACAGGTCTCTCTTTAAGCTGTATTAGGTAACTCGCCTCACATACTGTGTGTCCGTGGTTAAATCCCCGGCACGGGTGGAAACGTTGGTCATCTTTTCTTACACCTGCTGTCCCTGTTCACTAGCAGTAAGTAGGTACCTGGGTGCTAGTCACCTTACACCTGCTGTCCCTGTTCACTAGCAGTAAGTAGGTACCTGGGTGTTACGTGACTGGTGTGGGTGGCATCCTGGGGGACAAGATTAAAGGACCACAATGGAAATAAGACAGTCCTGGATGATACACTGATTTTCTTGGGTTATCCTGGGTGGATAACCTTACCCACGGGTTAGAACTCAGAACAAATCTTTAATAATGTTTCTTTTGTATGTATCAGTAAGTTTATTTAGGTATAGTTACACAAGATTTGGGTGATCACATTTTGTCTTACATAGTAACACGTGAAAATTACCCAGACTGACCCCATACAGTTAAAGCTGCTAATATCTAAGACTTTACTACTACACAAGTCTTAATATCATTGTGCCGCATAATCCTACGGTTGGGAGTCATCAAAACTCCTTTTCCCTCCTAGTTAATGTTAAGATAGTGTAGTATAAGATGGTAGTTGGTTATTCGTCAGGAAACAGGACAAATTTAACCTGATTGATTCGTCAGGAAACATGACAAATTTAACCTGATTGATTCGTCAGGAAACATGACAAATTTAACCTGATTGATTCGTCAGGAAACATGACAAATTTAACCTGATTGATTCGTCAGGAAACATGACAAATTTAACCTGATTGATTCGTCAGGAAACATGACAAATTTAACCTGATTGATTCGTCAGGAAACATGACAAATTTAACCTGATTGATTCGTCAGGAAACATGACAAATTTAACCTGATTGATTCGTCAGGAAACAGGACAAATTTAACCTGATTGATTCGTCAGGAAACATTATAATATCTTTGAAATTTAGACACATGTGTAACATCTGGGTATCTTTATTGTAGACGTTTCGCCCTCCAGTGGCTTTATCAATACAAATTCAAAGACATAATTTGAAGACAGTAGAACTATATACAGAAGATGAGGTAATCAGTGCCTCAACCTTGGAGTTGGTGTGAAGAGCACCGTAGTCGTGGTGCTGAGGGACTGATTACCTCATCTTCTGTGTATAGTTCTACTGTTTTCAAATTATGTCCTGGAATTTGTATTGATTAAGCCATTGGATGGTGAAACATCTACAAATGAAGATACCCAGATGTTGCACATGTCTTAATTTCATCTTGTCGGTATTGTATACAGGCTTAGCTGACATCAATAACATACTACTAGGAAGCCCCTTGTTATGCAGAGCATTTCGAGGAAATTAGGTCAGTTTTGTCCCAGACTCGTGGAACTCCGTGTTCATCAAGAACTGCAAGAAGCCCCTATCACGTGCTTTTAACATCCTATGGAGAGGGAGCATGGACATTGGGGTCGTCCCACAGTTACTAAAAACAACAGACATAGCCCCACTCCACAAAGGGGGCAGTAAAGCAATAGCTAAGAACTACAGACCAATAGCGCTAACGTCCCATATCATAAAAATCTTTGAAAGGGTTCTAAGAAGCAAGATCGCCACTCATCTAGATACACATCAATTACACAACCCAGGGCAGCATGGGTTTAGAGCAGGTCGTTCCTGTCTGTCCCAACTACTGGACCACTACAAGGTTCTGGATGCTCTAGAAGACAAACAGAATGCAGATGTTATATACACAGACTTTGCAAAAGCCTTTGACAAGTGCGACCATGGTGTAATAGCACACAAAATGCGTGATAAAGGAATAACAGGAAAAGTGGGTAGATGGATCTATAATTTCCTAACAAGTAGAACACAAAGAGTAGTAGTCAACAGAGTTAAGTCTGAGGCGGCTACAGTGAAAAGTTCTGTTCCACAAGGCACAGTACTCGTTCACATCCTGTTCCTCATCCTCATATCGGACATAGACAGGGATATAAACCACAGTGCCGTGTCTTCCTTTGCAGATGACACCCGAATCTGCATGACAGTGTCCACCGTTGAAGACACTGCAAGACTCCAAGCAGACATAAACCAAATCTTTAAATGGGCTGCAGAAAACAATATGAAGTTCAATGATGAGAAATTTCAATTACTCAGATATGGAAAACGTGAGGAAATTAAAATCTCATCGGAGTACAAAACAAATTCCAACCACTCAATAGAGCGAAAAACTAATGTCAAAGACCTGGGAGTGATCATGTCAGAGGATCTCACCTTCAAGGACCATAACACCGTAGCAATCGCATCTGCTAGAAAAATGACAGGATGGATAATGAGAACCTTCAAACCCAGGGATGCCAAGCCCATGTTGACACTTTTCAGGTCGCTTGTTCTATCTAGGCTGGAATATTGCTGCACACTAACTGCACCTTTCAAGGCAGGTGAAATTGCTGACCTAGAAAATGTGCAGAGAACCTTCACGGCACGCATAACTGCGATAAACCACCTCAATTACTGGGAACGCTTGAAGTTCCTAAACCTGTACTCCCTAAAATACAGGCGGGAGAGATACATTATTATATACACGTGGAAAATTCTCGAGGGATTAGAACCAAACTTGCACACGAGAATCACTCCCTACGAAAGCAAAAGACTCGGCAGGCGATGTAACTTCACCTCAGTGAAAAGCAGGGATCCCACTAGCACGTTGAGGGACACAATAAGTGTCAGGGGCCCAAGACTTCAACTGCCTCCTAGCATACATCAGGGGGATTACCAACAAACCCCTGGCTGTCTTCAAGCAGGCACTGGACAGGCACCTAAAGTCGATACCTGACCAGCCAGGCTGTGGTTCGTATGTTGGACTGCGTGCGGCCAGACGTAACAGCCTGGTTGATCAGTCTCTGATCTAACATGAGGCCTGGTCACAGACCGGGCCGCGGGGGCGTTGACCCCTGGCGCACTCTCCAGGTATACTCCAGGATGCGACCAACACCAGTCGACTAACATTTACTGATGGGTGAACATAGACAGGGACAGCAGGTGTCTTACGGAAACACGTCCCTAGAAAAATCGAATCCTGGACCTCAGTGTGTGAGCTGAGTGCGCTAGCGATCAGCTACCTGATTGATTTGTCAGGAAACAGGACAAGTTTATACAGATAAATGATCTTCGCCATTCTTTGTATGGACTGATGAAGCCACTGTGTGGCGAAACGTTTCCTCAGTAAAGATACCCAAGTGTTGCATATGTGTCATTTATCAGGACAAGTTTAACCTGATTCATTCGCCAGAAACAGTACAAGTTTAACCTGACTACGATTGGTTAATGGGGGTAAAGCTATCAACTACACGAGGGTCATAAGTGGTCCTCAGGTAGACTTTAAAAAAAACATTCACAAACTTAATATTGTTCTACTCTGGGTTGCTGGAATTTTCTAAACGAATATGATATGAATGTTTATGGGAACTCCCTTTATTAAAAAAACTAAATGGCTCTTTGATCTCTACTCCTTCCCATAAAAGTAGAACACACAATGAGCATCTGAGAGCAAATAGTTTAGTCCATCCCAAAGTGACAAGCGTTTTTTGTGTTGCACACAACACACATTTAGAAATACAGCGTTAAAATATAAATGTTATAAACTGTTAAGTAACTGAAAGACTGCAATTCTAGGAGGTCCTCAGACACATGTACTCTATATTTGCTACACATTTGTAATGAGTGACATCACTGATATTCATTACAGGAAATTTATACAAAAAACTGAAATATGACTCTTAGCTCTGTTACTGCTGCATATCTTCCATATAAACAAAGTGGAATATGTATTTCAAATAAGGTGCTCCAGAAGAAGAATATTAGAAACAATAGTTTTGAGTTGATTTTCTGAAATCTTATCTGCCATTTTCTCTACTTTTTTCATCTATGAACCTCTTCGTAGGTTTTCGTCGTTTTTTCTGATATAGAGGCTGTTATACCAGTGACTCGCGAAATCGTAATGACACGATTGTAAACAAACGACGGTACGGGTGGGGATGAACTAGCGGCTAGAGAGTCGTAAAACCCCAGGCCAGCGAGTTCAATCCCCACCCGTACCGTGAGCAGTGATCAAGGTCCCAGGACTGAAACGTCTAAGAACGTGTCCTAGTGTTTGCTTAGATGTTTTTTCTAAACCGACTTGTCGGTATTTATTACCAAGGTTTATACCGTCGTCTCTTATACCGATATTTTCAGCAATGTATTTACATTCAGAAAATATTATAACTCAGTTATTCCTTAAATAAACAAGATCCTCCATCAAACTTTATTATTTTTTTTTTAATTTCCATATTTGTTTAAGCTTCTGGATTGAAGATTTTTCTTTAGGGAGTGACTTATAATTTTCACACAACCCTGGCTGACCAGTGGTCTAACACACAACCCTGGCTGACCAGTGGTCTAACACAACCCTGGCTGACCAGTGGTCTAACACACAACCCTGGCTGACCAGTGGTCTAACACACAACCCTGGCTGACCAGTGGTCTAACACACAACCCTGGCTGACCAGTGGTCTAACAACCCTGGCTGACCAGTGGTCTAACACACAACCCTGGCTGACCAGTGGTCTAACACACAACCCTGGCTGACCAGTGGTCTAACACACAACCCTGGCTGACCAGTGGTCTAACACACAACCCTGGCTGACCAGTGGTCTAAACAACCCTGGCTGACCAGTGGTCTAACAACCCTGGCTGACCAGTGGTCTACAACAACCCTGGCTGACCAGTGGTCTAACACACAACCCTGGCTGACCAGTGGTCTAACACACAACCCTGGCTGACCAGTGGTCTAACACACAACCCTGGCTGACCAGTGGTCTAACACACAACCCTGGCTGACCAGTGGTCAACACACAACCCTGGCTGACCAGTGGTCTAACACACAACCCTGGCTGACCAGTGGTCTAACACACAACCCTGGCTGACCAGTGGTCTAACACACAACCCTGGCTGACCAGTGGTCTAACACACAACCCTGGCTGACCAGTGGTCTAACACACAACCCTGGCTGACCAGTGGTCTAACACACAACCCTGGCTGACCAGTGGTCTAACACACAACCCTGGCTGACCAGTGGTCTAACACACAACCCTGGCTGACCAGTGGTCTAACACACAACCCTGGCTGACCAGTGGTCTAACACACAACCCTGGCTGACCAGTGGTCTAACACACAACCCTGGCTGACCAGTGGTCTAACACACAACCCTGGCTGACCAGTGGTCTAACACACAACCCTGGCTGACCAGTGGTCTAACACACAACCCTGGCTGACCAGTGGTCTAACACACAACCCTGGCTGACCAGTGGTCTAACACACAACCCTGGCTGACCAGTGGTCTAACACACAACCCTGGCTGACCAGTGGTCTAACACACAACCCTGGCTGACCAGTGGTCTAACACACAACCCTGGCTGACCAGTGGTCTAACACACAACCCTGGCTGACCAGTGGTCTAACACACAACCCTGGCTGACCAGTGGTCTAACACACAACCCTGGCTGACCAGTGGTCTAACACACAACCCTGGCTGACCAGTGGTCCAACACACAACCCTGGCTGACCAGTGGTCTAACACACAACCCTGGCTGACCAGTGGTCCAACACACAACCCTGGCTGACCAGTGGTCCATCACACAACCCTGGCTGACCAGTGGTCCAACAACACACAACCCTGGCTGACCAGTGGTCCAACAACACACAACCCTGGCTGACCAGTGGTCTAACACACAACCCTGGCTGACCAGTGGTCCAACAACACACAACCCTGGCTGACCAGTGGTCCATCACACAACCCTGGCTGACCAGTGGTCCAACAACACACAACCCTGGCTGACCAGTGGTCCAACAACACACAACCCTGGCTGACCAGTTTAAATCCCTATTTTAGGAATTAAAGCATTCTTGTCTCTGGTGAAAAGGTTGTGTACAGTCTTCACGACCCTAATGTAGCCAATAGGATTTAAAACCCCATTAAACAACCATCCAAATATACAGAGTCGACCCAACGACAAACTTTAAACTACCCAAAATATGCGATATTTCAGGACGACCACAGGGTGGAGAGAATACACAGTGAATGCAGAACTAACTAAGGGCAACTCCACGTCGCCTGGTGAGGATGGTATTACCTACAATATACTAAGATTGCTGTGTCGAGTACCAGGCAATCCTTTACATACAACATGAGCTATGTAACTGGGGAGCTCCCTAAATCTTGGACCAACAGCCTCATCATTCCCATTCCTAAGCCCAATCAACAAAATTCCTTTCGCCCAATATCTCTTACTAGCTGCTTATGTAAAACATTTGAGAGGATGATTCTTAATCGTCTCATGTACAGAATCAAACATTTTTGTCCCCGGTTGCATGGTTTCATGCATGGAAGGAGTGTGCACCATTGCATAGCCACCTTTCTCACTCTGCACACTGACAGTTCATACACTACCTTCCTAGACCTTTAATCTGCTTTTGATGTTGCCAACCGACATGTAATCATTAGTGAACTTGCCAGAATGGATGTTGGAGGATGGCTTCTCCGCTGGATTAAAGGTTACCTGTCCAACAGAAAGTCTTCTGTGTTGTTCCAGGGGCATAGAAGTATAACTAAAGACTTTGAATTAGGAACCCCACAGGGAGGTGTGCTCAGTCCCACTCTATTCAATATTCTAATTAATGCCTTACTTAATGCTATGCCTAGCCAGCCCCATCATTATATGATCAGTTTTGCTGATGATATAATGATTCACACCACCGGATTCTCCAACACCCAAAACATCCCTAACCATGTACTAGCCTCGTGTCAGGACCTGGGGTTGATAATCTCTACTGATAAAACAAAGATACTCAATAGGCGTCCTCCTCGACAGAGAGGCACAGTTCGCCAGGTCCAGTTGCATGATGGGTCTCTTCTAGAATATGTAAACAGATACAGGTATTTAGGCTTTGAGGTCCCACTACTTGGACCTGTTGTAACGAGACTTTGTCGTCAATACAAAGAAAGGCTGAGAGCACTTAGAGTTGTGGCAGGGTTTCACCCCAGGTATGGTGCTAATGTTAAAATTGTGAAAATGATGTATCTTGCTTATATTAGATCATTGGTTAATTATGCTGCGCCACTACTTGCTCTTTTGTCTGACTGGAAGCTTGGAGGGCTGGAAAAACTGCAGAACGAAGCAATGAGGATCATTTTAGGATGCCCTCGTACTGCCAAAATTTTAAATATGCAGAAAGAACTTGATATTCCAAGCATCAGAGATCGTGTTACTGAAATAAATATCCTAATTGGGGTTAATATGCTCAGGCAAGCCCATTCAAACCCCTGCACAGAAGCCCTCCAAACTTTCCTCAGCACTGGTGAACATCCCTCCAGATGGATCGAAAAAACTGGAACCGACCTCCGCATGAATCAAATAAATGATCTGTGGCAAGTAAGACAACAGCGGCACTTCTCCGCTCCATGGAATATTACCCCATTCCAAACTATCCCTCCATTTCCCCCCAAACTACTTCTTAAATCACAACCAAAGCTTCGCCTTGAAGCCAAACATGATGCCTTAAGCTGTATTGATAATTTAGCCAAACAGCACACTCTCTCACAAATTATTTACGTTGATGGTTCTGTTCACCAATCCACTGGTGCAGCTGGTAGTGCTGCTGTTGTCATACAGAGTGATGGCTCTCTTAAAGAAATTGGAGCACGCATCAATAACTGGGCCTCTACCCTTCAGACAGAACTGTTTGCCATACTCCTTGCACTCAAATGCGTCCATGTATCTAAGATTGACTCTCTAATTGTAACTGATTCTCTGTCATCCATAAATGCTCTCAACTCATCAAGTATAACTTGTAGCATGCTTGTGTCAGAAGTACAAAACTAATTCCAACCACACAATAGAGCGAAAAACTAATGTCAAAGACCTGGGAGTGATCATGTCAGAGGATCTCACCTTCAAGGACCATAACAATGTAGCAATTGCATCTGCTCGAAAAATGACAGGATGGATAATGAGAACCTTCAAAACCAGGGATGCCAAGCCCATGTTGACACTTTACAGATCGCTTGTTCTATCTAGGCTGGAATATTGCTGCACACTAACTGCACCTTTCAAGGCGGGTGAAATTGCTGACCTTGAAAATGTGCAGAGAACCTTCACCGCACGCATAAGTGCGATAAACCACCTCAATTACTGGGAACGCTTGAAGTTCCTAAACCTGTACTCTCTAGAACGCAGGCGGGAGAGATACATTATTATATACACATGGAAAATTCTCGAGGGATTAGTACCAAACTTGCACACAAAAATCACTCCGTACGAAACAAAAGACTCGGCAGGCGATGTAACATCCCCCCAATGAAGAGCAGGGGTGCTACTAGCACGTTGAGGGACAACACAATAAGTGTGAGGGGCCCAAGATTGTTCAACTGCCTCCCAGCATACATCAGGGGGATTACCAACAAACCCTGGCTGTCTTCAAGCAGGCACTGGACAGGCACCTCAAGTCGGTATCGGATCAGCCGGGCTGTGGTTCGTACGTTGGACTGCGTGCGGCCAGCAGTAACAGCCTGGTTGATCAGGCTCTGGTCCAACAAGAGGCCTGGTCACAGACCGGGCCGCGGGGGCGTTGACCCCTGGAATTCTCTCCAGGTAGACTCCAGGTAGCCAGACACAGGTATGGTAGGATTCTGGATAGTAGAGTCAGAGTGCACATGCTGTGGATTCCATCTCACATTGGTCTTCAGATGCATGATAGAACTGATAAATTGGCTAAGTTTTATGCTTTCAAAGAGGGGGTAGATTACAATCTTGGCTTGTCAGTTAGCAGTTTGAGAACAATAATACGAAAAGAACTTCAACTGAATTTTATTGACTTAAGACTCAGGGAGATTGACACCAGTCAGTCCATCTATCATCATTCTATCATGCAGGAGGAGCCACATGTCTATGGTGCATCCAACAAAATAAGCAGACTCTTGGATGTCACTACCGCCCGCCTCCGGCTGGGTTACAAGTATCTTTGGCAGGTTAAATCACCACCACCAGATGTAGACCAAACAAAATGTAAACTTTGCCAGTTGGATTATTGTCACACCCTGCGTCATTATGTACTGGAGTGCGATAAAATTAATGAATTCAGAGACTACTCACTCAGAAATGTTCAAGATATGTCAAAGTATTTTATCCACAGTTGTATATTACAGACCATGCTGGAAAAATATGACCCCTGTGGTTTAGCGCTTCTATTTGATTATAATAATCTGGAAAAATACCCTGACTTTGCTCCCTGTAAATAAAGCATTGCCACGTGTGTGTGTGTACTCACCTAATTGTGGTTGCAGGGGTCGAGACTCAGCTCCTGGCCCCGCCTCTTCGCTGCCCGCTACTGGGTCTCTGCTCTCCCTGCTCCATGAGCTTTATCATGTGTGTGTGTATGTATGTGTGTTAGTTACCATTTTGTCCTAGGCGCATGTCGATTGAAAACTCCTGTGTATGTATGTGTGTGTGTGTGACCCAACAATTAAAACTTGCACCAATAACTCATTACAGTTGTGACCGGGTGTACACTAGTGAATTGTTCATTATTTTATAATTTGTTCATGATTGTAACCATGTATAAACGTAAGTAAGTAAATTTACTTACATGATTCATTACCTTTGTAACTTGTGAGTTCATTACCTTTGTAACTTGTAAGTTCATTACCTTTGTAACTTGTGAGTTCATTACCTTTGTAACTTGTGAGTTCATTACCTTTGTAACTTGTGAGTTCATTACCTTTGTAACTTGTGAGTTCATTACCTTTGTAACTTGTGAGTTCATTACCTTTGTAACTTGTGAGTTCATTACCTTTGTAACTTGTGAGTTCATTACCTTTGTAACTTGTGAGTTCATTACCTTTGTAACTTGTGAGTTTATTATCTTTGTAACTTGTGAGTTCATTACCTTTGTAACTTGTGAGTTCATTACCTTTGTAACTTGTGAGTTCATTATCTTTGTAACTTGTGAGTTCATTACCTTTGTAACTTGTGAGTTCATTACCTTTTGTAAGCTTGTAAGTGAGTTCATTATCTTTGTAACTTGTGAGTTCATTACCTTTGTAACTTGTGAGTTCATTATCTTTGTAACTTGTGAGTTTATTACCTTTGTAACTTGTGAGTTCATTACCTTTGTAACTTGTGAGTTCATTACCTTTGTAACTTGTGAGTTCATTACCTTTGTAGCTTGTGAGTTCATTATCTTTGTAACTTGTGAGTTCATTACCTTTGTAACTTGTGAGTTCATTATCTTTGTAACTTGTGAGTTTATTACCTTTGTAACTTGTGAGTTCATTATCTTTGTAACTTGTGAGTTTATTACCTTTGTAACTTGTGAGTTCATTACCTTTGTAACTTGTGAGTTCATTACCTTTGTAACTTGTGAGTTTATTACCTTTGTAACTTGTGAGTTCATTACCTTTGTAACTTGTGAGTTCATTACCTTTGTAGCTTGTGAGTTCATTATCTTTGTAACTTGTGAGTTCATTATCTTTGTAACTTGTGAGTTTATTACCTTTGTAACTTGCTCAGCTATCAAAACTTTGGGGCCCAGTCCCTGGACCCATTATGTACCTCTGTAATCTTTTGACTACCGCCCACAGGATGGGTATGGGGTGCATAATAAAGATATTAAACTAACTAACTGAGGATCAACTGAGCCAGCTGTCAGGACAAGTGCAGCGAGGGTTCCAATGAGCTCCATTCAGGAACCCAAGATCACTCTCAAATAGAATAAAAAAAATGACCCGCAGGGCAGCTGTAAAACAGATGTTTACTTAAAAATCAGCTGATTCATTAATAAAAACTGAATAACAACCAATATCTGTCTTAACAGTCTCAGGACAACCAACATCTGTCTTAACAGTCTCAGGACAACCAACATCTGTCTTAACAGTCTCAGGACAACCAACATCTGTCTTAACAGTCTCAGGACAACCAGCATCTGTCTTAACAGTCTCAGGACAACCAGCATCTGTCTTAACAATCTCAGGACAACCAACATATGTCTTAACAGTCTCAGGACAACCAGCATCTGTGTTAACAGTCTCAGGACAACCAGCATCTGTCTTAACAGTCTCAGGACAACCAGCATCTGTCTTAATCTCAGGACAACCAACATCTGTCTTAACAGTCTCAGGACAACCAGCATCTGTCTTAACAGACTCAGGACAACCAGCGTCTGTCTTAACAGTCTCAGGACAACCAGCGTCTGTCTTAACAGTCTCAGGACAACCAACATCTGTCTTAACAGTCTCAGGACAACCAGCATCTGTCTTAACAGTCTCAGGACAACCAGCATCTGTCTTAACAGTCTCAGGACAACCAGCATCTGTCTTAACAGTCTCATGACAACCAACATCTGTCGTAACAGTCTCAGGACAACCAGCATCTGTCTTAACAATCTCAGGACAACCAGCATCTGTCTTAACAGTCTCAGGACAACCAGCATCTGTCTTAACAGTCTCAGGACAACCAGCATCTGTCTTAACAGTCTCAGGACAACCAGCATCTGTCTTAACAGTCTCAGGACAACCAGCATCTGTCTTAACAGTCTCGGACAACCAACATCTGTCTTGACAGTCTCGGGACATCCAACATCTGTCTTAACAGTCTCAGGACAACCCACATCTGTCTTAACAGTCTCAGGACAACCCACATCTGTCTTAACAGTCTCAGGACAACCAACATTTGTCTTAACAGTCCAGTAATTAAACATCTCAATAGTCAGTATTTTAATTGACGGGTTCTCCATATTAACTCCATTTTCTATGAATTTAGAGGTACGAGAACGTGGAATAGTTTTTTATGGATAACTTTAACAAATTTGAAGTGCTTAACAAACTTTGCACGAACGCTATATAATTGTAAAAGTTTTGTATTATGCTATGCATGAGGAATTAATAAATATTATTATTAATGAAGTATTCTCCAATGGTGCTTGTAATAACCGTAATTTTTAAAAGGGTATAGGGGGTAAGCCAGTGGAAGGCCTCGGTCAGATGACCAGAAGCTCCAGCTGTGGGGTCATCAAATAATAATAATAATATCTTTATTTACTACAAGTACATGTACATGGTATACAGGCCTAGCTGACATCAGTGACATATTACTAAATAGAAAGTCCCTTGTTATGTTGAGCATTTCGGGCAGATTAGGTCAGTGTCCCAGGATGCGACTCACACCAGTCGACTAACACCCAGGTACCCATTTTACTGATGGGGAACATAGACAACAGGTGTAAAGAAACACGCCCAATGTTTCTGCCCTGGCTGGGAATCGAACCCAGGCCCTCGCCGTGTGAAGCGAGAGCTTTAGCCACCAGACCACCAAATGACTAAGTAAAGTAAAGTAAAGTAAAGTAAATTTTATTTCGTTGCAGATTACATAGGTATTGGTAGTTACAATGTAAATTGAGTGCAAGGAGAGCCACTGACATGCCATGGCATTAGGGGCAGCTTATTCTAGTAACTTAAAGACTATGTACTTAATATTAGAGAAATTTATTGAGTTTATTCTAGTTAAAAATTGTTTTCAAAATTACAATATGATGAAATTTTACTGTTTAAATTATTATATAATGATATTAGATTGTTACAGTAATGGTAATATGGAATTGAGATTATCTTAAGGAAAATAACATTGAGCATTTTTGACATTAACTTATAATATGAGTATTTAGTTTTGATTGAGTAGGGGGTAACATAATAGTAACATATTATTAAAAATTGAGATTATCGTATAGGAAAGTAATAATGAGCATTTTTCAGAGTAGTTTATAGTATGATCATTTAGTTTTGGGTGAGTAGGTGGTTTTTGAGTTATCTTAAATTGATTTTCAGACAAGATTATCTTTATATTTACTGGTAGTGAATTCCAGATTCTTGGGCCCTTTATGTGCATAGAATTTTTACATAGGTTGATATGAACACGGGGTATATCAAAAAGTGATCTGTGTCTTGTGTTGTGGTCATGGGTCCTATTAAAGTTGGTGAGAATTTTGAGCGGAGGGTTTATATTAGAGTGTAAAGTTTTATATATGTAGTAGGCACAAGAGTAAGTATGAATGTTCTTTACGGTGAGTAGTTTGAGACTTTTGAATATTGGTGGAGTATGCTGTCTAGAGTGGGAATTTGTTATCATTCTGACTGCGGCCTTTTGTTGTGTTATAAGAAGAAGAACATAAGAACATAAGAAGAAGGAACACTGCAGCAGGCCTACTGGCCCATGCGAGGCAAGTCCAAATCTCCCACCGGCTTAAGCCAATGCCCCGACCCAGCCAGGTCAGGTTACATTCATTTAGGAAGGAGCACGGCATCTGACCTAGTAGCACAAACTAGTCAGGTCCAACTCACACCCACCCGTACCCACTCATATATTTATCTAGCCTATTTTAAAACTACACAACGTTTTAGCCTCTATAACTGTACTCGGAGTTTGTTCCACTCATCGACAACTCTATTACCAAACCAATGCTTTCCTATATCCTTCCTGAATCTGAATTTATCCAACTTAAAGCCATTGCTGCGAGTCCTGTCAATACTAGATATTTTTAGCACGCTATTTACATCACCTTTATTTATTCCTGTTTTCCATTTATACACCTCAATCATATCCCCCCTAATTCTACGCCTTTCTAGAGAGTGCAGATTCAGGCCCCTCAGTCTATCTTCATAGGCAAGATTTCTGATACATGGAATCAACTTAGTCATCCTCCTTTGTACGTTTTCCAGAGCATTTATATCCATTCTGTAATACGGTGACCAAAACTGTGCAGCATAATCTAGATGAGGCCTAACCAAGGATATATAGAGTTGAAGAACAACCTGAGGACTCCTATTATTTATGCTTCTTGATATGAAGCCAAGGATTCTGTTCGCTTTATTGCGAACACTTATGCACTGCTGTCTTGGTTTTAGATTACTGCTAACCAGAACTCCTAAATCCTTTTCGCAATCAGTAGTATTAAGATCTACATTATTTAGTTCATATGTGGCATGGTTATTGTCCTGTCAATATTTAGAACTTTGCATTTATCTATATTAAACTGCATCTGCCACTTCTCCGACCACTGCATCAGTCTATTCAAATCTTCCTGGAGTGCTCTAATGTCCTCATTTGAATGAATTGGACGGCCTATTTTGGTGTCATCGGCAAACTTGCTATGTCGCTATTTATTCCCTCATCTATGTCGTTTATGTAGATTGTGAACAACAAGGGGCCCAATACTGACCCCTGTGGAACACCGCTTGTGACACTTCCCCACTCTGATTTCTCCCCATTTATGCAAACTCTCTGCTGCCTTTTTGTCAACCATGCCTCTATCCAGGAAAAATTTCTCCTCCTATTCCGTGTGCCTTAATTTTCCTCAATAGTCTCTGATGTGGGACTCTATCAAAAGCCTTACTGAAGTCCATATACACAACATCATATTCATTACCATGATCTACCTCCTCAAATACCTTAGTGAAAAAAGTTAATAAATTTGTAAGGCAGGAACGCCCTTTTGTAAAACCGTGCTGAGATTCATTGATTAATTTATGCTTTTCAAGATGGCTACGAATTGCCTCGGCTATTATTGATTCCATAAATTTTCCCACTATGGAGGTTAGGCTTATTGGTCTATAGTTCGAAGCTAAGGACCTGTCTCCTGCTTTGAAAATAGGTATTACATTTGCAATTTTCCACTTATCTTGCACCATGCCAGTTTGCAGTGATATGTTGAAAAGATTAGCCATAGGTTTGCTAAGCTCCTCTTTACATTCCTTTAGAACCCTTGCATACAGTTCATCAGGGCCTGGGGATTTGTTGGTTTTAATTTATCTATTTGTCTAAGGACCATGTCACTTGTGACCTAATCATGCATAGTTTACTATCATCCTGTTCTACATAATTTATTATTTCTGGAATATCGCTGGTATCTTCCTGTGTAAAAACTGAGAGGAAGTAAGTGTTAAAATTCTACACATTTCCTTATCACTGACGGTGAGCTGACCTGAGTAACTTTTGAGTGGGCCTATCTTGTCCCTAATCTTACTTCTGTATACCTGAAAAAATCCTTTTGGTTTAATCTTCGATTCTCTTGCAACTTTAACCTCATAGTCTCTTTTTGCTTTTCTTATTCCCTTTTTATTTCTCTCTTTAACTGAATATATTGATTACTTAATTGCCCCTCTCCTCTTTTGATTCGCCTATATATGCCTCTCTTTTGACCAATGAGATGTTTTAATCTATTGTTCATCCATTTAGGATCATTTTGTTTGATCTGATTTCCCTAATAGGAACATAAGTTGTCTGAGCAGCTAGAACTATTCTCTGGAAAACGTCATATTGGCAATCACCACCTACCTGACCCACTGTCAGGTCATTCCATTCAGCCTACCCAGGTAATTTTCAGTCCTACAAAATCAGCTAGGCGGAAGTCAGGGACAGAGACTTGATTGTCATTATTAGGGTAATTCCATGATATATTAAAACTGAGTGATTTGTGATCACTTTCCCCAAGCTCATCATCAACCTCAAGATTATTAACTAGCGATTCCCTGCTGGCAAGAACCAAGTCTAGCAGGTTATTTCCTCTAGTTGGTTCTGTCACCAACTGTTTCAAAAAACAATCCTGAATCGTATCAAGAAAGTCACTTGACTCTAAATTTCCTGTCAAATTGCTCCAGTCAATTTGTCTAAAGTTCAAATCTCCCATTAGCACAACATTTTCATATGTAGATGCCTTACGAATTTCATCCCATAGAAGTTTACTGCACTCCCTATCAAGATTTGGGGGCCTGTAAATCACACCCAAGATAAGTTTTCACGGCCCTTAAGAAGCTGTAACCAAACAGATTCAGTGGCTGACGCTTCTAATTTTATATCTTGTCTAACTCAACAATTTAAATTGTCTCTGACACAATCCTTCTCCCCACCCTTCCTGTTGACCCTATCTGTGGAATAATTTTGCCTTTATGTGACATTCAGAAGGCAACTCTCTATCTTTAGATTGAGCCAGGCCTTTTAAAGCAATAATATCTATGTTTCCGCACTTGCAATTAATCTTAATTTATCTTTTTTTCACCCCTGCTATTAGTATAAAAACCCTTTAAAGGGGGCTAGTCTCTGGTTTCCCCTGCTGCTCCTTTTTTGCTGACCTGATCCTTTGTATTTTTTGCTTTATGATAATTTTTTTTTCCCTTACTGTTTTAGCCTATGTTGTTTTATTTTTCCCCCACACCCCCTCCTCTATTTTTATCGTTTAAAACCTAGGCATGTCCTGGCCCTCGATCGAGTTGGCAAGGCCCCCCCTTACCAGAAAATGTACCCCTCCCTTGCATACATATCATGTTTCCCAAAAAATTTTTCCCCATTGTCAAGAATGGGATTGCAAGTTCCTTGCAGTATTGTCAAACCACAATTTCCCCAATTCCCAGCATCCTTCATTCCCCTCCCCCCCAGGAAGATGCTCTATGATTGGGCCCCCCTTGGCTTAATTAGCCTATAGCTGACCTGTATTTTCAGAGCTCTTTCTCCTACCCTTCCCAAATCATTTCCAACACTGAGACGATAATGGGCTTGTTCCCATTTCCACATGATATTATCCCAAACCCGTTGACTATGTCTCCAAAAGCCCCGGGGAAAACACCCCTCTCTCACCTTTTTTTTTCCTTTTCAGAAAAACGGTCCATAATCTTACCTTAGCCCCCCCAAAAATTTTATCTATTAGGGGGAAAAACCTTTCCCACTTGGGGAAATACCCCCACCTTACTTGGGAAAAACCTTTATTTCCATGGGTACACTCACCTGAAGAACAAAAGGTTTCCCCCTTAAATTTTTCTTTTCCTTTTTTGATGTTCCTATTATAACCACTATTTAGAGGTGTGGCTATTTGAAACCTTTTTTTTCCCCCCCCTTCCCCCCTCCGGGGGGAGTAATACATGGATCCCTTTTCCGAATGCAACCCCCCTTTTAAAACCCCTTAGGGAACCCCGCCCCCAATTTCCTTGGGGAGGACCCCCTCATTCCCCCTTGAGGTGAACCCCCCCCAAATTCCCCTGGAGAAGCAGGACCCCCCTTCAGCCTCCAACCCACGTTTTAAAAACTGCAGCAGCTACCAGTTAACCCCACAATTTTCAAAGCCTAGGGGTCTTGGCCAAAATTTTAAATTGTCCTCCCTTGGTCAAACCCGTCTTCCCCTTTTCCCCGGTAAAACACCCCTAGGGTTTGGCCCCCCGATTAAAACAAAAACAAGGAAGGGCCTTTAAGCCAGTACGTACTTCAAACCTAAAATCGAAAATAAAAGAAGGAACACTGCACAGGCCTCGGCCCTGCAGGAAGTCAATGCCCTATCCAAAAACCCAAGCCCCAAATTACACAACCCTGTCAGGTCGGCACATCCCCCTTGGGGCATCATCGACCTATAGCAAAGAGCGGTCCAACCCCTTTTGTGTTTATCCAACCTATTTTTTAAAAAAAAAACTTCTTAGCTTCTTGACGGTACTCGGG
>WNWK01036635.1:0-19035 GCA_009830355.1 Cherax destructor
GAAGTTAGGGTGAGATATAAGAAACTATTGGCAGAAAGGTGGGCTAGTGCAAGTATGAGTAGTGGGGGTTGAAGAGAGTTGGGATAGTTTTAAAAATGCAGTATTAGAATGTGGGGCAGAAGTTTGTGGCTATAGCAGGGTGGGTGCAGGAGGAAAGAGGAGTGAGTGGTAGAATGAAGAAGTAAAGGGTGTGATAAAAGAGAAAAAGGTAGCTTATGAGAGGTTTTTACAAAACAGAAGTGTTAATAGAAGAGCAGAGCATATGGAGAGTAAAAGAAAGGTGAAGAAAGTGGTGAGAGAGTGCAAAAGAAGAGCAGATGAAAGAATGGGAGAGGCTCTGTCAAGAAATTTTGCTGAAAACAATAAAAATTTTTGGAGTGAGATAAACAAGGTAAGAAAGCCTAGGTAATGAATGGATTTGTCAGTTAAAAACAGAGTAGGGGAGTTGGTAGATGGGGAGCTGTAGGTATTGAGTAGATGGCGGGAATATTTTGAGGAACTTTTAAATGTCGATGAAAAAAGGGAGGCGGTAATTTCATGTAATGGCCAGGGAGGTACAACATCATTTAGGAGTGAAGAAGAGCAGGATGTGAGTGTGGGGAGGTGCGTGAGGCATTACGTAGAATGAAAGGGGTAAAGCAGCTGGAACTGATGGAATCATGACAGAAATCTTAAAAGCATGGGGGGATATAGTGCTGGAGCGGTTGGTATTTTTGTTTAATAAATGTATGAAAGAGGGGAAGGTACCTAGGGATTGGCAGAGAGCATGTATATTTCCTTTATATAAAGAAAAGGGGGATAAAAGAGAGTGTAAAAATTATAGGGGAATAAGTTTACTGAGTAAACCAGGTAAAGTGTATGGCAGGGTTCTTATTGAAAGAATTAGAGGTAAGACAGAGAGTAGGATTGCAGATGAGCAAGGAGGCTTTAGAGTGGGTAGGGGATGTGTAGATCAAGTGTTTACAGTGAAGCATATATGTGAACATTATTTAGATAAAGGTAGAGAAGTTTTCATTGCATTTATGGATTTAGAAAAGGCATATGATAGAGTGGATAGGGGAACAATGTGGCAAATGTTGCAAGTGTATGGAATAGGTAGTAAGTTACTGAAGGCTGTAAAGAGTTTTTATGAGGATAGTGAGGCTCAGGTTAGGGTGTGTAGGAGAGAGGAGATTACTTCCCGGTAAAAGTAGGTCTTAGACAGGGATGTGTAATGTCACCATGGTTGTTTAATATATTTATAGATGGGGTTGTAAAAGAAGTAAATGCTAGGGTGTTGGGGAGAGGGTAGGATTAAATTATGGGGAATTAAATGCAAAATGGGAGTTGACACAGTTACTTTTTCTGATGATACTGTGCTTATGGGAGATTCTAAAGAAAAGTTGCAAAGGTTAATGGACGAGTGTGTAAAGGTAGAAAGTTGAAAGTGAACATAGATAAGAGTAAGGTGATGAGGGTATCAAACGATTTAAATAATGAAAAATTGGATATCACATTGGAGAGAGGGATTATGGAAGAAGTAAATGTTTTCAGATACAGTGGACCCCGAGTATCGTAATTAATCCGTTCCAGGAGCTAGTACTTAACACAAAGTTTTCGAAATTCGAACCATTATTTCCCATAAGAAATAATGTAAATACAATTAATCCGTTCCACAAAAAAATATTCACATATAAAATAATTAAAAACAATATATATATATATACATTTACTTACCTTTATTGAAGAGTTGCAGGCATCTGGAAGATAGAGTAATGAGTAATGAAGGTCCTCTTGGGCATTTTCTTCCAAAACAGGCCTGTTTCATCACAATTAAACACTTGTTGGGGAGGAATTCTTCAGCCTCTACGAAGGAAATCCCCACTCCCTGCATGCCTGCTACACTCCCTGCATGAAAGCTACACTCCTGCATGAAAGCTACACTCCCTGCATGCCTGCTAAACTCCCTGCATCAATGCTAAACTCCCTGCATCAATGCTAAACTCCCTACATGCCTGCTAAACTCCCTGCATGAATGCTAAACTCCCTGCATGAATGCCAAACTCCTGCATGCCTGCTAAACTCCCTGCATGGCTGCTACACTGCCTGCATGAATGCTACACTCCCTGCATGAATGCTACACTCCCTGCATGAATGCTAAACTCCCTGCATGAATGCTACACTCCCTGCATACCTGCTAAACTCCCTGCATGGCTGCTACACTCCCTGCATGAATGCTAAACTCCCTGCATGAATGCTAAACTCCCTGCATGAATGCTAAACTCCCTGCATGAATGCTAAACTCCCTGCATGAATGCTACACTCCCTGCATGAATGCTACACTCCCTCCATGAATGTTACCACAGGGGTGCCACTAGGAACCTTCTTTGGACCCATGGTGACTTATTTCACAGTGACAATCACTAAAACAACCAAAAAAAACACCAAATGTAGTGTGAATGTTTGAAAGAGCGTGCTAGGTAATGTTCTCTCAATGGTAAACAACGCTTCACTGGCGGCGTCCTGTGTCCCGCGCAGGCGCGGAGCAGGTGGACAGGTCTAATACGTTACGAAACACGAGCGGTTTTACGATTCTCGAAGTCGTAAAAAGCTTACGAAACACGATGTTTACGAAGTAAGAACCTTACGAAACTCGGGGGTCCACTGTATTTGGGAGTTGACGTGTCAGTGGATGGGTTTATGAAGGATGAGGTTAACCATAGAATTGATGAAGGAAAAAAGGTGAGTGGTGTGTTGAGGTATCTGTGGAGACAAAAAACGTTATCCATGGAGGCAAAGAAGGTAATGTACGAAAGTATAGTGGTACCAACACTCTTATATGGGTGTGAAGCATGGGTTGCAAATGCTGCAGCGAGGAGGAGGCTGGAGGCAGTGGAGATGTCCTGTCTAAGGGCAATGTGTGGTGTAAATATTATGCAGAAAATTCGAAATGTGGAAATTAGGAGAAGGTGTGGAGTTACTAAAAGTATTTGTCAGAGGGCTGAAGAGGGGTTGTTGAGGTGGTTTGGTCATTTAGAGAGAATGGATCAAAGTAGAATGACTTGGAGAGCATATAAATCTGTAGGGGAAGGAAGGCGGGGTAGGGGTCGTCCTAGAAAAGGTTGGAGGGAGGGGGTAAAGGAGGTTTTGTGGGCGAGGGGCTTGGACTTCCAACAAGCATGTGTGAGCGTGTTAGATAGGAGTGAATGGAGACGAATGGTTTTTGGGACATGATCTGTTGGAGTGTGAGCAGGGTAACATTTTGTGAAGGGATTCAGGGAAACCAGTTAATTGATTTAGTTGGACTTAGAGTCCTGGAAATGGGAAGTACAATGCCTGCACTTTAAAGGAGGGGTCTGGGATAGTGACAGCTGGGAGGGACTATTCTCAGCTGTCGTATCTGAGCGCCTCTGCAAAGACAGTGATTATGTATGAGTGTGGTGAAAGTGTTGAATTATGATGAAAGTATTTTATTTTTGGGGATTTTCTTTCTTTTTGGGTCACCCTGCCTCGGTGGGAGACGGCCGACTTGTTGAAAAAAAAAATGTAGGTGTGATACAATATATAGGTTCTCCTTGATTTATGATATTTCAACTTTATGATGGTGCAAAAGTAATTACTTTAGAGATGAAGCTTGAGATAATTACCCAGCAGGAAAGTGGCAAGTCCGTACTTTGTATTCATTTATTTACTGGTACAGTGGACCCTCGGTTTTCGTACAGCTCCAAACTTGAACAATTATATAAGTATTTTTCGGGGTCTGAAATGACTCATCTATTTACATTTGTCCTTATGGAAACAAATTCGTTTGGTAACGGCACTCGAACAGCATTATCGACGAAAACCGAACGTCAACTGTATTTAGTTAGTTACAGTAATTATTTGTATATTTACTGATTTAGCATACTATGTTTTTGACTTACGATGGGTTCGTCAAAATGGTCATGTGTTTATAAGGAAATATGGTATCATTGAAAAATAAAGAGTACATGATCATAGATTACACTGCAGATATACACCTGAATGTATCATATAAGAGTGAGAAAGCATTCCTGGTCAAGTTATGTATTGAACAGGGCACTTGGTGGAAACACACATTAATTTAGAGTCCCTATATGTAAGACAGAGTAGTATTTATCTCTAATTTGGTGAACTGAGAAAAGGTGGGATTGAAATGTACCATTGTTTACATAAGTAGCAGTAAAAGTTTGTTAGTGCCTAATTGTAGCCACATTCTCTTATTAGTCTTGGACTGTTTTTTTTACCGGGAGAGAGTTCCAGGGGTCAACGCCCTGTGGCCCAGTCTGTGACCAGGCCTCATGTTGGATCAGAGCCTGATCAACCAGGCTGTTACTGCTGGCCACACGAAGTCCAGCATACGAACCACAGCCTGGCTTGTCAGGTACCAGTGCTTGCTTGAAGACAGCCAGGGGTTTGTTGGTAATCCCCCTGATGTATGCTGAGAGGCAGTTGAACAGTCTTGGGCCCCTGACACTTATTGTGTTGTCTCTCAACGTGCTAGTGGCACCCCTGCTTTTCATTGGGGGGATGTTACATCGCCTGCCGAGTCTTTTGCTTTTGTTGGGAATGACTCTCATGTGCAAGTTTGGTACTAATCCCTCAAGAATTTTCCATGTGTATCTCTCCCGCCTGCATTCTAGGGAGTACAGGTTTAGGAACTTCAAGCGTTTCCAGTAACTGAGGTGGTTTATCGCAGTTATGCGTGCTGTGAAGGTTCTCTGCACATTTTCTAGGTCAGCAATTTCACCTGCCTTGAAAGATGCAGTAATATTCCAGCCTAGATAGAACAAGTGACCTGAAAAGTGTCAATATGGGCTTGGCATCCTTGGTTTTGAAGGTTCTCATTATCCATCCTGTCATTTTTCTAGCAGATGCAATTTCTACGGTGTTATGGTCCTTGAAGTTGAGATCCTCTGACATGATCACTCCCAGGTCTTTGACATTAGTTTTTCGCTCTATTGTGTGGTTGGAATTTGTTTTGTACTCCAATGAGATTTTTATTTCCTCACGTTTTCCATATCTGAGTAATTGAAATTTCTCATCATTGAACTTCATATTGTTTTCTGCAGCCCATTTAAAGATTTGGTTTATGTCTGCTTGGAGTCTTGCAGTGTCTTCAACGGTGGACACTGTCATACAGATTCGGGTGTCATCTGCAAAGGAAGATACAGCACTGTGGCTTATATCTCTGTCTATGTCCGATATGAGGATGAGGAACAGGATGGGAGCGAGTACTGTGCCTTGTGGAACAGAGCTTTTCACTGTAGCCACCTCAGACTTTACTCTGTTGACTACTACTCTTTGTGTTGTACTTGTTAGGAAATTATAGATCCTATCTATTCAACTTTTCCTGTTATTCCTTTATCACTCATTTTGTGTGCTAGTTACACTCACATTATGGGCACACTTGTCAAAGGCTTTTGCAAAGTCTTTGTATATAACATCTGCATTCTGTTTGTTTTCTAGAGCATCCAGAACCTTGTCGTAGTGGTCCAGTAGTTGGGACAGACCTGCTCTAAACCCATGCTGCCCTGGGTTGTGTAATTGATGGGTATCTAGATGAGTGGCGATCTTGCTTCTTAGAACCCTTTCAAAGATTTTTATGATATGGGACGTTAGCGCTATTGGTCTGTAGTTCTTTGTTATTGCTTTACTGCCCCCTTTGGGGAGTGGGGCTATGTCTGTTGTTTTTAGTAACTGTGGGACGACCCCAGTGTCCATGCTCCCTCTCCATAGGATGTTGAAAGCACGTGATAGGGGCTTCTTGCAGTTCCTGATGAACACGGAGTTCCATGAGTCTGGGCCTGGAGCGGAGTGCATGGGCATGTCATTTATTGCCTTTTCGAAGTCATTTGGCATCAGGGTAATGTCAGATAGGCATGCGTCTGCCAAGTTCTGTGGCACTCTCATAAAAAATTCATTTAGGTCTTCGACTTTCAGTCTGGTTAGCGGCTCGCTAAAAACTGAGTCATACTGGGACTATAGTAACTCACTCATTTCCTTGCTGTCATCTGTGTAGGACCCATCCCGGTTAAGTAGGGGCCCAATACTGGATGTTGTTCTCGACTTTGATTTGGCATAAGAAAAGAAATACTTTGGGTTTCTTTCAATTTCATTTATGGCTTTTAGTTCTTCCCGCATTTCTTGATTCCTGTAAGATTCCTTTAGTTTTAATTCGATGTTTGCTATTTCTCTGACCAGTGTCTCCCTACGTATTTCAGATATATTGGCCTCTTGTAGCCGCTCCGTTATTCTTTGCCTTCGCCTGTATAGGGAGCGCCTCTCTCTTTTTAGTTTACATCTTCTCCTCAAGGAACTTTGCCTTGAGCAAACCTTAAGTGCCACAGAGTTAATTTGTTATAGACATAGGTTAGGATCCGTGATGCTTAGGCTATCTTCCCAGTTTATATCATTTAGGACTATAGTTTACACAAAAATTCAAATTATTGTATAGAGAAATATCATAGTCATTGATTATTAGAATTTGGTTAATAAATGTATATGTTTATTGCAGGACTGGATTGATATGTAGCGAGGTCCAGGGATGTGATAAGTGCATAAAGAAAAAGGTGGTGTGTGGTCAAGAACAAAACATCCAGGAGGTTGCTTGATGTAAGGTATACCTCCTGTCCTCCACAAGCTGTATCACCTCCAGTCCTTGGTTTATTTAGTAAAGTGAAATGTTTAACTTCCACTATATTCTTTGTGGCTGCTATAATTTTTATATCATAGTCTTTTGTCTGCCTAATTACCGTAGCATATTTTGCTTTCCGGGACCCTATGGAGGTCACGAGGGCCTCTTGATCTAAGGGATTTGTCCTATCCTCCCTTTCTTTGAAGTGAATTTCATTCCCCTAAATGAAATGTAATTCAGTAAATAAAAAGGCACAATACCGTGACCTCTGGCTCCGTTATGTAGATGACATCTTTGCTCTCATGATTCTAGTAGTCTCTTCCACCATGTCCTTAATAATCTTGCCCCTTACTTTAAGTTTAAAGCTGAATGGGAATCTAATTCTTTGCTTCATGTCCACCGCTCAGATACATACAGGTTTTGCTCTTTTCGTGTACCCCAAGCCTATGCACATTCACTACTTTTCTTATCATTCTTCCTCTGTCAAGAAAAGTGTTCTTATTTCTCTATGCTCTCCACATTTGTGACCCTCAGTTTCTTGAATCAGAAGTTTCCACTTTGTAATTCATTTTCTCATCTTGGCTAAACTTCCCATTTCATAAACTCTGCCTTCTCACAAGCTAAACGTACTTTCTTCTCTCCCTTCCCAATATATTTCCAGTCTCAGTAATTTTCTCCATTCCTTAGACATCAAACTTAATTTTCACACCTCTCCTCCTGGTGTCTACTCTATTTCCTGTTCAGTACCTTGGAGAAACTGGCCATTCTCTTTTTGACAAACTCTAGGATCACAAAAGTAGTGTTAGGCTTGCCAACACCGACAATGCTCTTTCCTGTCATCCTGTTGACTGGTCTACTGCTAAAACTGTGTACCCTACTTCTAACTTTCAGTCTGGTTCAATCCTCCCTTATACTACACAACTTTCCTAGTATGAATCTTAGTCCTGGCTTTGTCTCTGTAGATGCCTTCCTTTCCCATTACATTGTTAAATATTCCAAATTTCAGAACACCCGTGACTTAACCTGATTCTTTTTTCTTTTCTGCCTTGGGTGTTTGGTCCTTTACTCCCCCCTTCCCTGTATTTTTGTTCCTACTCTTAGCTCCCCTCTTTCTTGGTTTTTGACTGAAAACCACCTCTCTTGTCCCGTCCCTGTCTGCTGGCCTATATATACTGCCACCTTCCCATTAGTGTGACTTTGTAAATGGTCCAAAACATCTTCGTATGCTCCTGTGTGGGTAATTCAACATTGTAGAAAGTATTTATATTTAGTAATAAACTCATAGAGCAATCAGGTTGTCCCTAAGTAGAGAGAAAAATGTTTTGGTTATGATAATACTGTGTCCCTGATGGTACTATTTTAGTACAGGTGATTGCAAAGCACAGTGTCCCTACAGGGAGATTATGAAGCAGTCTCCTTCCCTCATGGTGGGATATCAAACCTGTAGGGTCCATACAGTTTCTATGGTGATATGTGAGGCAATAAATATTTGATCCAAGGAAAAAGATGGGTGTTCTAATCATTTGTATCAAGGTACCTCTCTTGAAATGCACAAATAAATATAATTATTAATACGAGAGATTACTAAACCTATATGAGTCATATAGCACTAGAGGTAATGGAACTTGGGTTTGATCCAAGGAAGAAGACTTCTAACATCCCTTCACCTAAATAGAGAAAAAAACTGTAGGTATCATAATCAAAAAGAAGTACTAAACCTCAAATCCACTAAGGGAGAGGAGTGGGATCATTAAATCCAAAGAGGTTATGTAGAGCCTGAGTAGGGATGGGAGGCAACACTCAACCCAAAGAAAATGAGTGTAGATCTAATTTACTTCAGTCATTAAGACACTTCTCTTTAAGGGTACACGCTGTATAACCCCTGTGGTTTAGCGCTTCTATTTGATTATAATAATAATTTAAGGGTACACACTTAATTTTCATAACAGAGTGCTAAACCCATAGGTAAGGAATTGATTTATTATCTATGGTGTTTAATACAATTTATTAAGGCTATACAATTCCATGGGACTAATATTCAATTAAGACACAATCTAAGGAATGGGAAGATAATTCCAGTGCCTTGGATCTAGGAACAAAATTTTACTAGTAAAAATGACCTATCAATTATTTTTATAATAAAATATTAAGTCAAAGGAATTCATTTTTCTCAATAGAACTTTGATCTGAATTCACTTTGTCCACATCCAAACTATTTTCATCATCATCATGTCAATTAACATTTATTGGTTTTATATTAACGAGTAAAATAAATTCATAGGAAAAAAATAGAAGTAACAGATCATATACTATTTATTGTAGCCAACAGTAGACTGGCCTTCCAGGTATCTTGGAAATGCTGTTGCTGTCACTGAAGGAGGTACACCACTGTTGCTGTCAACTTTAAGTTTAATTAATGTCATAATAAGGAATAATTTTTGTCCAAAAAATGTTAACATGGTAGAAAAAGATTAACTTCTTTAGAAATAAAAATCATTGAACCAACAGAATTTCTAATCTGGTGAACACCCTTGCACATTACCTACTCAATCACTGTACACAACATCTGCCTATTATAGCTATTTCTTTTTATATATATATTTCAATAATTATATCAAGTACATGTAACATGCTTATATTCTATAACAATCTCTTTCCCTACTTATTCTTCCTTGACAAATATTACAATCAGAACTAAGCGCTAAACACACGTGGCCTGTTCAGCTCCTCATAAAATACATCTTTTATCCAAAGCAATATCTAGTTTATTTATTTAAACTACTGCTATATATAACACACACTTAAGTTGTTAACATGTTAATACAAAGTGCCATTCCATTAAATCATTTAGTGTTCCTGAGGGTAGATTTACCAAGTAACCAATATATTTAACCTTTCCGAGGACAGGATTACCAAGTGTCAAAGTGAATATTTACCAATGATACCATTAGTGTGTGTGTATGATCAAGTATGCATTTACCACTATCCACCAATTTGTGTACAATCTTTAGTGCTACCATGATACCTTCAATAGTATGCCATAAAACTATATATTTCTCTTGCCTTACAAACAAAATATATTACCTTCCACTTCTTACTGTGTTAATAGTTTTTGTCACTCTGGACGACCAAAGGACATTCCATCACTTGTGAGATCTAACAATTTAATAACATCTCTGCTACTCAAGACAACCTTTCAACGAGATGTATATATCGACTAAAACCTTTCTATAATATGTTCTTTAAGGATTCAAATGGGAATGAACAGGTGATGTGTAGGCTTTATCACGGAGTGATACAAATAACCTGCACTTGGAAACTTAAGACACCATTTACATCAAACTGGGTCAGTCAGTTTAGTTAATAGTCAAAGTCTGACCAAAACATTGGCTTAAGTTTCATTATTCTCTGTAGATTATTTCATGTACATATCGTTATATGACTTAACTTCAAATGCTATCACTCTCCATATACATACAATGAGTATATGTATATTAAGGTGATATGAGCAGTGGACATCTTGTGTTAAACGTTATCATGTACTGTATAGGATTAATAGCATATGCATTAAAGCTATGGCAGGAAAAGAAATACAGCTGGGTCTCTATTAGTAAGCAATCATGATTCCTGTCAATTGGTCAAATTATATGTAATTTGTGTGCACGATTTGTACAGTTTGGAGCGGGGAAACAAATGGCATTATTTACTTTTGCACTACATACACTTTCACAATAATCTAGGCCTGGCTTATATGTATGCAAATAAGGGTGGAAAGTGGTTTATGCACCTGGAGAAGAGAAGTGTACAGGAGAGAGAGAGAGATTTTGGGAGGTGTTTATTGAGAAACTAATTGTGGTGAAAACTTTTGTAGAGGGAGTAGTACGCAAGTTTGTCCTTCCACAGGTAAATGATAATGAAAGACCTTTAATGGAACTTTAGAAAAAGGTTTGATATTATCTAATACATGTTTTAAAAAACAAATGCCTAAATAAGCATATGAGATATTATATATGGCATAATGACAATACGTAGTTGGGTGAAGCAAGTTTTATCAGTTCACTTCTGTATGTGTATGTTTATATAGGGAAGAGATGTATCACATTATTCTTTACTTTTAGCTACAAAGAAAGTAAAATATACATGAGGTACAAAGAGAATGACATCAGCGACTGACAGCTTCAAGCTTATAAGCTAGAGGAGGAGGCACTTAGGCTAAGATATAAGCCACTACTGAGAGGATGGCCTAGTGAAAGTAAGTAATGAGTAGGTTAAAGTAGTATTGGCTTCATAAGTCTGCACATATATGAGGCTTGAATGCTCACGTACAGTTTTTAACAGACAAAAAATTACCATAGAGGTTTTTATGAAGCACAAGTGATAGTAAAGAGGAACTTAGCAAACCTTTGGCAAATCTTTTCAATATATCACTACAAACTGGCATAGTGCCAGACAAGTGGAAAAGGGCAAATGTAATACCTATTTACAAGGCAGGTGACAGGTCCTTAGCTTCGAACTATAGACCAATAAGCCTTACCTCCATAGTTGGTAAATTTATGGAATCAATAATTGCCGAGGCAATTCGTAGCCATCTTGAAAAGCATAAATTGATTAATGAATCTCAACACGGTTTTACAAAGGGGCGTTCATGTCTTACGAATTTACTAACTTTTTCACTAAGGTGTTTGAGGAAGTAGATCATGGAAATGAATATGATATTGTGTATATGGACTTCAGTAAGGCTTTCGATAAAGTTCCACATCAGAGGCTACTGAGGAAACTTAAGGCACACGGAATAGGAGGAGAAATTTTTTCCTGGGTAGAGGCATGGTTGACTAATAGGCGGCAGAGAGTTTGCATAAATGGAGAGAAATCAGAATGGGGGCGTGTCTCAGCGGTGTTCCACAGGGGTCAGTTTTGGGCCCCCTGTTGTTTACAATTTACATAAACGACATAGATGAGGGAATAAATAGTAGCATAAGTAAATTTGCTGATGACACCAAAATAGGCCGTCCAATTCATTCAAACGAGGACATTAGAGCACTCCAGGATGATTTGAATAGACTGATGCAGTGGTCGGAGAAGTGGCAGATGCAGTTTAATGTAAACAAATGCAAAGTTCTAAATGTTGGGCAGGACAATAACCATGCCACATATAAGCTGAATAATATAGATCTTATTACTTGTAATTGCAGAAGGATTTAGGAGTTCTGGTTAGTAGTAATCTGAAGCCTAGACAACAGTGCATAAGTGTTCGCAATAAAGCTAACAGAATCCTTGGCTTCATATCAAGAAGTATAAATAACAGAAGTCCTCAGGTTGTTCTTCAACTCTATATATCTTTGGTTAGGCCTCATTTAGATTATGCTGCACAGTTCTGGTCACCGTATTACAGAATGGATATAAATGCACTGGAAAACGTACAGAGGAGGATGACAAAGTTGATCCCATGTATCAGAAATCTTCCCTATGAGGATAGACTGAGGGCCCTGAATCTGCACTCTCTAGAAAGGCGTAGAATTAGGGGGATATGATTGAGGTGTACAAATGGAAAACAGGAATAAACAAAGGGATGTAAATAGCGTGCTGAAAATATCCAACCAAGACAGGACTCGCAGCAATGGTTTCAAGTTGGAAAAGTTCAGATTCAGGAAGGATATAGGAAAGCACTGGTTTGGTAATAGAGTTGTGGATGAGTGGAACAAACTCCCGAGTACCGTCATAGATGCTAAGACGTTGTGTAGTTTTAAAAATAGGTTAGATAAATACATGAGTGGGTGTGGATGGGTGTGAGCTTGTACTAGGTCAGATGCAGTGCTCCTTCCTTAAGTGAAAGTAACCTGACCTGTACTAATTCCTTAAGTGGAAGTGACCTGACCAGGTGGTCGGCTGGACAATTATATGAGTGGGTGCGGTTGGGTGTGAATTGGTCCTGACTAGGTTGTGCTACTAGGTCAGATGCAGTGCTCCTTCCTTAAGTGAATGTAACCTGACCTGGCTGGGTCGGGGCATTGGCTTAAGCCGTTGGAGATTTGGACCTGCCTCGCATGGGCCAGTAGGCCTGCTGCAGTGTTCCTTCTTTCTTATGTTCTTATGTATGTCAGTGGCAAGTGACATACTATCAACAAATTTTGTTGAGATTCAACTAGGTACGCTCTTTTTAGTTATATTAATGTCTTGAGAAAGCCTACAGCACCAATGAATTTGACAAACACAAAATGGGTGCCATATTTTCAACAACTGTTAAAGGTTGATGAACAAAGGAAAGTAAAGCATCCTTTTACTAGTGATCAAATGCAAGATGCGTGTGGCAGTGCAAACCAGCTGCGACCATGACAAATGTTTAAAGCAGTTTGGGATATACTTTTAAAGTCAATGGTACTTTCCTTCAATACATCTATCAAAGGACAGGTACCTAGGGATTGGCACAAAGCATGTATAGTTCCTTTGTATAAACAAATGTGTGGAAATTATCCTGTTGAGTATACTAAGAGAATGATCACAGAATGAAAAAGGAGGCTTAGGCACATGTAGGCCAACTGTTTACATTCAAGCTACATGTGAAAAATATTTTGATAAAGGCAAGCAAGGTTATGTTGCATTCATGGAATTGGAAAATGAATGACAGGGTGGATAGGGAAATAATCTGGCAGGTGTTACAAGTGTATGGAAGAAGTCATAGATTACTGAAAGCAGATGAATATTTTTCAGAATACTAAGCAATTTGCTGTCAATAAATTTGGAATTATCGAGGAAAGTCAGAGACACAGGTGGGCCCCACTCTACAGCACTTCGCTAATGCAGCAGTTTTCAGTTATATCCATTCTTCATTTATTTAAGACTTCCTACAATAAATATATTCATCACTCACTATAAGCTAAGGATGAAAACATTTTAAGGTAAGTAGTGTGTGTACTGTATATGTATTTTTAAGGCCTAGCTCTATTGCTTGCTTAATATATAATACTGTAAACATGTTATCAGGCTTTTATATCCATTTGAAAGTGAAAAAAGGCTATGTTTCATTACAGCAGTAGCCCGGAACCTAACCTGCTGTACAAGTGGGGCCTTCCTGCAACCATAACAAAACAATCTCTATTCTTGGTACACCATAATTGTCATTACTGCCTACCCCTAAATATTGCACTTCATAAATGCTTTACACTGGTCTAAATGTTATGCATCATAAGCGCCTTACATCCCTGTTTTGTGTATGTGACATTTTTCACACATTAATTTGTATTTGTACCTCCACACAGTAAAGTGTAGAGCTTCAAAGTGATATTTTCTACGTACAACAATCTCGTATCTACTTTCGGTCTTCAAACGAGTTTTCGATGATATTGTTTGTGCCTCTTGTGAAGTGCTCTTCATCCAGGGAACTCGAACTGTTCCTCTCCTTTGTATTAACCATGATTTTTTCCCACTTCTTGGCCCTAGGAATTAATCCTCACCTTGTAGGAATTTTCTCATCAACTCAATTGACTGAAGAATTAATCTCTTGCTTATAGTGTTGTCTATGTGACCCTGCAAAACAGTTCACCTTTTAAAATAGGCTAACACATGAAATACTTTATTATAAATTAGAATATCTTGTTAAACTTTTTATTTTTAAACATTTGAAAAACTAAATTATCAATACAATGAAAAAAACAAAGTCTGAAGAAACGCTTCAGGTTTCATACATACTCTTTTATAACAAAAGAGCACACAAGGTTACAAGTGAATCTGCCAAGTGGCAACTTCAAAGGCACAGCAAAAGGCCTGAGAATCCATCCCAACAGCCACACATAGGCATGAAGTGGAAAACCCGTACATGTCATGCAAAACTTGGGCAATAGGATTCATTCCTAGTAAATCAAATCAAAAGAGCAATAAATCAAAGAATACCTATATGCATTAATGCATTTGCCTTGAAGAGTAAACAGAACACTTCAAACAAGTGTATACTGTACTCAATGGAACTCGTGATTTGTACAATTTACCTCACACATGTGCGACTTTTTATTTTGGCAATATTTTACTCTCCAGGAACTTTGTCAAGCTGTAATGTTACTGCTTAACAAAGCTCCAGGAGAAAAAAATGTTGCCACAATAAAATGTCGCATTAGCACCATCATTAACACAATCACTGTCTTTGCAAAGGCACGAAGATATGACATTTCAGATGTCACTACCAACAGCAAATATCTCAAACCCCTCCTTTAAAGCACAGGCATTGTACTTTCCACCTACTGGATTCGTGTCTGGCTAACTAGTGTCCCCGCTCACACTCCAACAGCTCATCAAGTCCCACATGCCTGCTGTATGTCTACGTCCCTTGCACACAAAACTTCTTTCACCCCCTCCCTCCATCCTTTCCTAGAATGACCCTCCTCCCCTCCACTACAAATTTATACACCCTCCAAATCATTCTTTGTTCCATCCTCTCTAAATGACCAAACCTCAAAAACCCTTCTTCAGCCCTCTGACTAATACCTTTAGTAACTCCACACCACCTAATTTCCACAATATGAATTCTCTGCATAATATTTACAAAGAAAAAAATTGACAGTGAATATAGGAAAGAGTAAGGTGATGAGTAACAAAAAGATTAGGTGACGAAAGATTGGATATCAGATTAGAGGGAGAGAGTATGGAGGTGGTGAATGTATTCAGATATTTAGGAGTGGACATGTCAGCAGATAGGTCTAATGAAGGATGAGGTGAATCATAGAATTGATGAGGGGAAAAGGGTGAGTGATGCACTTCGGAGTCTGTGGAGACATAGAACTTTGTCCATGGAAGTAAAGAGGGGAATGTATGAGAGCATAGTTATAACAACACTCTTATATGGGTGTGAAGCATGGGTGATGAATGTTGCAACGAGAAGGCGGCTGGAGGCAGTGGAGATGATGTGTTTGAGAGCAATGTGTGGTGCGGATATAATGCAGAGAATTCGTAGTTTGGAAATTAGGAGGAGATGCGGGATTACCAAAACTATTATCCAGAGGGCTGAGGAGGGGTTGTTGAGGTGGTTCGGACATGTAGAGAGAATGGAACGAAACAGAATGACTTGAGTGTATAAATCTGTAGTGGAGGGAAGGCGGGGTAGGGGTCGGCCTAGGAAAGGATGGAGGGATGGGGTAAAGGAGGTTTTGTGTGCGAGGGGCTTGGACTTCCAGCAAGCATGCGTGAGCGTATTTGATAGGAGTGAATGGAGACAAATTGTTTTAATACTTGATGTGCTGTTGGAGTGTGAGCAAAGTAACATTTATGAAGGGATTCAGGGAAACAACAGGCCGGACTCGAGTCCTGGAGATGGGAAGTACAGTGCCTGCAAGACAGTGATGGAGTGAAAGATGATGAAAGTTTTTCTTTTTTGGGTCACCCTGCCTTGGTGGGAAACAGCCGATGTGTTAATAAAAAAAAATAATCAATATATACTTGCTCTCAATATCTGTATTCATCTCAAATGTTAATCACTCCAAGACTTATTAAAGCCATATTGCATGACCTAACAGAATACTCTAAGTTTCTTGTATTCATTGTAACTTATCTAATGCTCTGCATATAAAGTTTTTTTTGGCATGTACACCTAACTATATTACACTACTTTGTACATACTTGTATCATGTCAAAATAAAATATATTACATTATTATTATTATTATTATTATTATTATAAACTCCTCACACACATACACTACTGACAAACTAACCTTAACCTCTGATGAGTTCAGGTGTTTTTCTACTGCCTGAGCCCAGCCAGGGGTCAGGCTCATCTGGTGTTTGCCTACTCCACCAGGATGTTACTGCTGGTGGTCCACTGACACACTTCATCACAGCCTGGTTGATCTGGCACCTGGTGAAGATACTTCTCCAGTTTCCTCTTGAAGACTTCTACACTTGTTCCAGCAGTATTTTTGGTTACATGTTGAAACAGTCTTGGTCCTCACATGTTGATACAGCAACACACAATATTCAACAGTCTGGCAACACCACAAACCATATTTACTATTTTTGACACTAATACTTTTTTTTCTTTAAACCATATACGTAATGTAATTTACATGAATTAATACAGTGGTAGGCACAAAAGATGGTCACAAATTATGTAATGCATTTTGACCAGCTAATTGTAAGCCATGTTACTTAATACTATACATAATATTAAATAAGAATTCTTATGCAGTTAACTACAATAAGACAGCTAATGACAAATGGTGTATCACAAAAGAGACGTATTATTTTGAAGTACATACTAATTCAAAGATCCTCAGTTTTATAGTGATTGAGTCTAGAAATGTTGAAGATACAGTAACTTACTTTATATTACAATATAAATTAAATGGGACAATATATGTTACCAATTATGTATGGGCGTTGAAGGAAGAACAGGGACAGAACTGGATGAAAGCTGGTTTTGCTAGACATAACAGATTGCTGTCTCAATTATGCTAAGGAGATGGTTTTTTTAACAACAGCTTTGAATTGGTTGGCAGATAAGAGAACCTTTCAATGCTTCAGATAGAGTTCCAGATCTCAGGGTCTTTTATGAGCATTGAGTTTTCACACAGGTTGAGTTGGATATGAGGGGAGGATGTCAGCTTTTTGTGTCTTCTTGTGCCTATTAGTATAAGGAAAAGTTTCAGAGAAAGGCTTATATTGAAAATGACTGTCCTATACGTATACTGTAGGCACAGTAGTATGAGAGCGTATTTTATTTATTAAACAAGTTCAAGTTTTGAGGGAATGTGTTATTAATGATTTTAGGTCATTTTATAGATTCCCACATCTAATTCAATCCCTATGCTTCTACAATACTGTATAACAGAAATATTGGTTTTACTTTTATTTTTAAATACATACAATTTTTACTTGCGCCCATTTTTCAACCCACATACCTATATATTTTTATCAGCTTACTTGCTTAGAATTTATAAGTTCTATTAATCACCTTTTTGCTAAAAATTGTACTTATCTTTTAATATTTTTAATACTAATAAATTTTACTTTTGTACACTTTTATACACTTTAGCACTTATCTCTCTTTTAATAATTAACTTTGATTTTCATTATATTGCCTTTAATAAATTCTATAATCACAACTAGTGCAATACTGAATCTTAATATTTGTTCCATTATAAATTAATACTAATCATAGTAACTTTCCAACCAGTTCTATTAGCTAGTTAAATAATAAATCAATTACACTGTAAAGATATATCCTAAACCTCTGTGACTTCTATTAAAAAGTCTGTTAATCCAATTAGATAGAAAAATCAATTGATCAGATATCATATCTTTAAGTCTAGCATTATTCATTGTTCTTAATCTTTTTAGAATCACACTCATATATAAACTTTTGTTTAATTAAATAACTTACTCAGGTGCTAACTCAGGTGCTATAGTTTTAGATTCTTATTAGCTGTAAATTGACTACCTTAGCTCATTCTTTTCATTTTTGTAAACATATTCAACGTACTAACTCACGTGCCAAGAAATCCTTTTGCATTGTCCTATTCTTAGGTCTACTTGTGTTGTTCTAATTTTAAGTTTAATTATAGAATCACACTAAATCTTATGATTCCAAACATTGATCCTGAAATCAACCTTCTATTAAATGACTTACATGAACCTAACAACAATTGTCATTACTACACAGCAGAACAGGCTAAAACACTACTCAAATCCAACAATAACATAACTATCTTTAATTACAATGTCAGATCTTTAAGCAAACATTTTGATGACCTCACTGCATTATTAAACTCACTTCAGGCCAGTATGTCCATCATTGCTCTCACTGAAACATGGTTAAAGCCTCATACTATAGATATCTATGCCATTCCTGGTTACACAGCCATACACAATTGTCGGCCAGACCAACAAGGAGGTGGCACAGCTATGTTCTACTCAGACCAGCTTGAATGTATTAACAATACTTGCACAAGAGATGAACATGGAGAATATATAATAGCTAAATTTAAATCCAAATATCTACAAAAACCTCTCACAGTTATAAACATCTATAGATTACCACAGTCAAACATTCAGCAATTTAGTGAAAAATTAGGAAGTATGATTACTGATGCACACATGAACAAAGACCACTTAATCCTCACAGGCGACTTCAATATAAACCTCCTACAAGATCAGGACCCACTAGTAACTGAATTCACAAACACTATGAGCAACTGCTTGCTGCTCCCGACAATAACAAAACCTACGAGAATCTCCGAGACCTGTGCCTCTCTATTAGACCATATCTGGACTAACACCATATCCCCATTAAAATCAGGCATAATCACAGACAATACCACTGACCACTACCCGATCTTTCTCATAACAAATCTCGGAAAATTACCACTGGAGACTACTAAAGTTACCTTCAGACTACATAATGAGACAGCTATAAATAGC
>WNWK01036636.1:0-19034 GCA_009830355.1 Cherax destructor
GTTGTTAGTTAGCCATGGGCAGCCAACCGTTTATTCAATCTGTTTCATTTTTATAGGACAATGTTTGTTGTATAGTCTATGTAATTTATTAAGAAAGGTGTTCTCTTTGTCAGGAAATTATAGATCCACTACCAACTTTTCCTGATATTCCTTTTCAGCATTTTTATGCGCTATTACACCATGGTCACACTTGTCAAAGGCTTTAGCAAAGTCTGTGAATATTACATCTCCATTTTGTTTATCTTCAGAGCACCAGGACCTCGTCGTAGTGGTCCAGTAGTTGGGACAGACAGAGCGACTTGCTCAAACCCATGCCCCTGGGTTGTAACTGATGGGAATCTAGATGGGTGTCGATGTTACTTCTTAGAACCCTTTCAAAGATTTTTATGATATGGGACGTTAGCGCTATTGGTCTGTAATTCTTTGAATTGTTTTACTGCCGCCTTGTGGAGTAGGGCTATGTCTGTTGTTTTTAGTAATCACGACCCAGGTCCATGCTCCTCTCCCATAGGATGGAAAGACAACATTTAATCTTTATTGAAGAAACGTTTCCCAACAGGGCTTCATCTCCAATACAAAGCAGAAAGTTGTAAGAAGAGGAGGAGTTTGAGGTAATCAGTCCCTCGGCCTGGAGTCGATGTGTTCAGTCCATCAATTTAAGACGGATAGGCCGTAGAAGTGGTTTATATAGTGTAGTCAAGTGAGGCGTAGCAGGAGGGAGGCGGGGTCATAGTGGTACCATCCCTAGTCGGAGGCCGTCCAAAGGTTGGACAAGTGTTGAAGAATTCGTTTGTATTAAGATCCCATGATGTTGCAGTGTTCGACAGAGGATAATGGTTTAAACGATTAATTGATTGGCAACATTTGGGAATCTTTATTGAAGAAAGTTCACCACACAGTGGCTTCATCAGTCCAATACAAAGCAGAAAGATGAAGAAGAGGAGGAGTTAGGTAATAAGTCATCAACAGTGGATTGTACCACTATGACCCCGCCTCCTCCTACTTCGCCTCACCTGACTACAGTATATAAGCGACTTCTATGCTGTACTTTCTACAAGATTGATGGACTGAACACATCGATTCCTCCAGGCCGAGGGTCTGATTACCTCAAACCTCCTCTTCTTACAACTTTGTGCTTTGTATTGACTGACGAAGCCACTGTGTGGCGAAACGTTTTTTCAATAATGATTCCCAAATGTTGCTTAAGTGTCTTAATTCCCAACTTGTCGGTTTTCAAAACCATTTGTCACACTTCCATAGGATGCTAAAGCACGCGACAGGGGCTTTTGCAATTGTGGCGTAATGCTTGAATAGATTAGCTGATTTTATAGTTTCGGAAGGAAGAGTCATTCCCACTTTGCTTAGAATAGTGCTTCAAGTGGATGTTCATGAAATATAAACACTTAAGCAGGACAGGATCCTTTATTGAAACCTTTCCCCACAGTGGGCTTTATCGTGTCACAAACAGATCTGTTAGTGATTCTGATAAAGCCCACTGAGTGGGCGAAACATTGACAATAAAGGATCAATTATACTGCTTAAGTGTTTATATTTCCATTGTGTCGGTATTTTATACCATTTATTTCCATGGATGTCTCATATTGCTTAGTGATCATCTAACTAAAAAAAAAACAAAGAAAGGGTGAATATTTACGGGACTCAGGTTTGAAAAATACATTTCCTTCAAAGCAGGTAAAAGGTACTTTTGCAATGCCTATGTACCGAGTTTGAGTGCGGAGTCCCTGACATGGAGCAGCCTACACCAAGGCTTAACCCGGCACCCAGAGTTCTGCCGAAGATGATCCTCCTTACTACGACTCTCACCTACTACGAGCCTTCGCATACCACGACCCTTCTCACCTACTACGACCCTCCTCACCCACTACGACATTCCTCACCACTGTGACCCTACTCAACTACGACACTGACCTACTACAACCCTTCTAACTTATGACCCCCACCTACAATGACCCTTACTTACAATGACCCTAATTACTTACAATGACCCTCCTTACCTCCTACGACCCTCCTTACCTACTACGACCCTCCTTACCTACTACGGCAATCCTTACCTACTACAACCCTCTTAACCTGCTACGACTCTCCTCGCCTACAACAACCCTCATCACCTACTACAATCCTCCTCGCCTACATCGACCCTTCTTACCTACTACGACCCACCTTATATATTACGACCCTCCTCACCTACAACGGCCCTCCTCACCTAAGAGTCTCCTCACTATGACCCTCCTCACTTACTACGACCATCCTCACTACGACCCTCCTTATCTACTACGACCCATCTTACCTACTACGACCCTCCTTACCTACAGCATCTCATCGACTATGATGAGGGGATGGGTTTGATTGGTGTCGTGGGTTCGAGTAAATTATTGGGCAGTTTAGGGTAAGGGTGGTTTTGATAAGGACCTGCCTTGTATGGGCCAGTAGGCCTTCCGCAGTGTTCCTCCATTCTTATGTTTTTATGTTGCCTATAAATTCCTTTCTTCTGCCCTAAAAGATATTTGAGCCTATTATTCATCCATTTTGGGTCATTTATATTCGATCTAATTTATTTATACGATAAGAATGTCCTTTGGGCAGTCTGTATATTGTTTAGAAAACTGTTATATTGATAGCTCTCTTCGTTACCCCAGTCCACAGATGATAGTTGTTCTCTAAGCCCATTGTAATCTGCTAAGCAAAAATCTGGGACCGTTACTGAGTTACCTCTACTATAATACTTCCATTCACTGCTAAAGGTTATTGATTTGTGGTCGCTTGCGCCGAGTTCCTCTGTAATTTCTAAGTTATTAACAAGGGTTTCCATGTTTGCCAGAACCAAGTCAATCAGGTTATTTCCCCTTGTAGGTTCTGTAAAAACTGATTAAAAAACAACAACCCTCTATGAGCCCATGGAGCTGAACTTTCTCCCGGCTGAGGGACTGACCACCTCAGATGTGGTCAGTTCCTGAGCCAAGGTCGATGGACTGATTATATCATCTGTATTTGACCAAAGAAGCCTACTGTGTAAGCAAAACGTTTTAAAATAACGATTCCCAACTGTTGCATCAATTTGTCGGTATTTTATGCCATTATCATTTATATTTCTAGATATGAAGCAATAATTTTGATTTCTTCAGCTTCACTGCGATCACTTGTGCACTCTTGTCTTGGCTTAAATTACTACTAACCACAACTCCTATTTTCTCGCATTTAGAGTTATTCAGATCTATATTATTCAATTTATAAATGCCAGTGAAAAGTTTATACGAGGATAGTGAGGCTCAGGTTAGAGTGTGTAGGAGAGAGGGAGATTATTTCCCAGTAAAAGTAGGCCTTAGACAAGGATGTGTGATGTCACCATGGTTGTTCAATATATTTATAGATGGGGTTGTAAGAGAAGTGAATGCTCGGGTGTTGGCAAAAGGTGTGGGGTTAAAAGATAAAGAATCTAACACAAAGTGGGAGTTGTCACAGTTGCTCTTTGCTCTTTGTCTTTGGAAGCAAAGAGGGGAATGTATGAGAGTATTGTTATACCAACACTCTTATATGGGTGTGAGACATGGGTGGTGAATGTTGCAACAAGGAGAAGGCTGGAGGCAGTGGAGATATGTCTGATGTCAATGTGCGGTGTGAATATAATGCAGAGAATTCATAGTTTGGAAATTAGGAGGAGATGCTGGATTACTAAAACTATTATCCAGAGGGCTGAGGAGGGGTTGTTGAGGTGGTTCGGACATGTAGAGAGGTTGGAACAAAATAGAATGAACAGACTCCAGAACATAAAAGGTGATATGAAAAAGACCTGGAAGACCCTATCTGCAATTCTAGGAAATAATAAGATAGCGAAAAACAACACCAATAAATTATCAAAAGCAGATGAACCCCTACTCTCACCTACTGAGACAGCAAACAGACTTAATGTTTTCTTCTCCACCATAGGAAAGAATCTAGCGAGTAAAATCCCAAGCTCAAACACCCGTCCAACAGACTACCTCACAAACACCTACCCTAATACGCTATTCCTAGCTCCTACCAACCCAATTGAAGTCTCGCTCATAATCAACACCCTTAAAAACAAGGCAGGAGACATAAACAGCTTACCAACTTTTATGTATAAAAAAGCTTCACAGGTACTGTCACCAATTATAGCAACACTATTCAATAAATCCATTGAAGCCTCTACCTTTCCATCAATTCTCAAAATAGCTAGTGTCACCCCGATCCACAAAGGAGGTGATCAAACAGACCTGAATAATTATAGACCAATTTCTAATTTACCATTGCTTTCTAAAATCTTCGAAAAATTAATTCATAGACAAATCTATTCCTACCTCGTCTCACACAATGTACTCAACCCATGTCAATTTGGATTCAGGACAAACAAGAGCACAAACTATGCTATTATGCACATGTTGGAGTTAATATATACCGCACTTGAGAAGAAAGAAGTCTCACTGGGAATCTTCATTGATCTACGCAAAGCTTTTGATAAGATCGACCATGATTTACTGCTCACAAAATTAGCACATTATGGTATAAGGGGGCACTCACTCAACTACCTAAAGTCATACCTCACCAACAGAAGCCAATACGTGTACACAAATGGAGCGAACTCTTCCACACACCAAATTACAGTCGGAGTCCCTCAATGAAGTGTCCTGGGGCCACTCCTATTCCTTATTTACATAAATGACCTACCGAATGCATCACAACTACTCAAACCCATTTTATTTGCAGATGACACAACATATGTCTTCTCTCACCCAAATCCAGTAATACTGGCAAACACTGTTAATGCCGAATTACAGAAAATATCAACATGGATGACGACTAACAAGCTTACTCTCAATAGTGACAAGACCTACTTCATACAGTTTGGAAGCAAAGCCACAAATGTTCCACTTAACATAACGTTCAATGGTACACCCATCACAAGACTCACAGAGGGAAAATTCCTAGGAATCCACCTTGACAGTAGCCTTTAATTCCAAACACACATACAACAAATTTCCAAGAAAATCTCGAAGACAGTAGGCATATTATCAAAGATACGCTATTATGTACCACAATCAGCTCTCCTTGCACTATATCATTCACTTATCTACCCGTATCTCACCTATGGAATCTGTGCATGGGGATCAACAACATTAAATCACCTTAGACCACTCATAACACAACAAAAGGCCGCAGTCAGAATGATAACAAATTCCCACTCTAGACAACATACTCCACCAATATTCAAAAGTCTAAAACTACTCACCGTAAAGAACATTCATACTTACTCTTGTGCCTACTACATATATAAAACTTTACACTCTAATATAAACCCTCCGCTCAAAATTCTCCTCACCAACTTTAATAGGACCCATGACCACAACACAAGACATAGATCACTTTTTGATATACCCCGTGTTCATATCAACCTATGTAAAAATTTATGCACATAAAGGGCCCCAGAATTTGGAATTCATTACCAGTAAATATTAAGATAATCTTGTCTGAAAATCAATTTAAGACTCAACTCAAAAACCACCTACTCACCCAAAACTAAATGACCATACTATAAACTACTTTGAAAAATGCTCATTATTACTTTCCTATACGATAATCTCAATTTTTAATATGTTACTATTATGTTACCCCCTACTCAATCAAAACTAAATACTCATATTATAAGTTAATGTCAAAAATGCTCAATGTTATTTTCCTTAAGATAATCTCAATTCCATATTACCATTCGAGAATCTAAACACCTGTAACAATCTAATATCATCATATAATAAATTAAACAGTAAATTTTCATCATATTGTAATTTTGAAAACAATTTTTAACTAGAATAAACTCATTAAATTTCTCTAATATTAAGTACATAGTCTTTAAGTTATTAGATTAAGCTGCCCCTAATGCCATGACATGTCAGTGGCTCTCCTTGCACTCAATTTACATTGTAATTACCAATACCTATGTAATCTGCAATCTGCAATGAAATAAAATTTACTTTACTTTACTTTACTACTTTACTTCGAGAGTGTATAAATCTGTAGTGGAGGGAAGGCGGGGTAGGGGTCAGCCTAGGAAAGGTTGGAGGGGGGATAAAGGAGGTTTTGTGTGCGAGGGGTTTGGACTTCCCGCAAGCATGTGTGAGCGTATTTGATAGGAGTGAATGGATACAAATGGTTTTTAATACTTGACGTGCTGTTGGAGTGTGAGCGAAGTAATATTTATGAAGGGATTCAGGGAAACCGGCAAGACGGACTAGAGTCCTGGAGATGGGAAGTACAGTGTCTGCACTTTGAAGGAGGGGTGTTAATGTTGCAGTTTTATAACTGTAGTGTAAGCACGCCTCTGGCAAGACATTGATGGTGTGAATGATGATGAAAGTTTTTCTTTTTCGGGCCAGCCTACCTTGGTGGGAATCGGCCGATGTGTTAATAAAAAATAAAGTTCCATGATTATTCTCTTTTCCCAGGTTTAGAGCCTAACATTTGTCAACATTAAATTGCATCTGCCCATTCTCCGACCACAGCAGTAACCTATCCAGTGCTTCCTGTAGCACTTTAGTGTCCTCAGTCAGAATTAACATCACGGTCTATTTTAGTATTAGTGGTAAGCTTGCTTATGTTGCTATTTATAACCTCATCTAAGTAGTTTATATATATATATATATATATATATATATATAATAATTATATAAATATATAATTAATATATTATAGTATAATTTTAAGTATATTTGGAAGTGTATTTTTGGGTCTGAATAGACTAACCTACGTGAAATTTGTCCTTAAGGGAGTAAATTCGTTCGGTAATGGCACTTGAGCAGACTTCAGGAGTGAAGTTTTTACGAAACTCGGGGGTCCACTGTACTGTGAACAACAAAGGTCCAACACTGACCCTTGTAGAGCACCGCTGGTGACATATCCCCACTATGATTTCCTCCAATTTGTGCAAACTTTCTGTTGTCTATCAGTCAACCACGCCTCGATCCACGAGAGAAATTTCCCTCTAATTCCCTCAACAGTCTCCGGTGTAGAATGATATCAAAGGCGTTACTGAAGCCCATATACATAATTATTATCTTCCATCTTAAATATCTTAGAGAAAAGATTCAGTGACCAGTTTATAAATTTCAAGGAGGCTTCGAATATCATTAGAAATTATTGATTCCATCAATTTTCCCACATTGGAGGTTTGGCAAAATATTTTCTTTTTGGGTCACCCTGCCTCGGTGGGAGATGGCCGACTTGTTGGAAAACCACTGATTTAAGCTAAGATAATTGGCCTATAAATCGAAACTATCGACCTGTCTCTTGCTTTGTAGATAGGTATTACCTTTGCCAATTTCCAATTATAAGGAACTATACTACTTTGTAGTGATATTTTTAAAAGAACAGCTAATGATAACCTATGTTCCTCCTTACATTCCTCTATTATGCTTGAAAATAGTTCGTCAGATCCCGGTGATTTCTTTACTTTTAATAACCTGTGTAATAGTCTGAGAACCACGTCACTAGTCACCTTGATACAGTAACTTATTTCCGTCCTCGCTTACATATTTTTTTTATATATGGAATGTATTTAGTTTCTTCCTGCATAAAAACGGAGGAAATAAGCATTGAAGGATGTACACATTACTGCCGAGAAACAGCTCACCTGAACAACTTTTAAGTATTCTTAGCTGAAATCTGAAATCAATTCAGCGTTGTATAAATAAATTTCTTTATAAAATATGTTCTACACCAGACTTATTCTTGTATTAATTATACCTGAATTCATCAAATATTCTTTAATCATATTTCCTCTTATTTTATGCCTTCAAGAGATTTATATGGGATTGGAATGTTAACAGGGATTAAAAGAATAAGAAGTTACAACCTACGAGATTGTGAATAGTTGTTTGTACAAGTGATAACTAGAAAAAAAATGATAGCTAGTCGACAATGAACGAACGAAGGAAAATTACAGTAAGGACTTGGTGGATAATTAACAAATAATGGGAGGGCAAATTACAGGAATAAATTTGACTGTCCACATTAAACAGTAACGAGTAATAAATATATATATTTTTTTTAATTTCAGTTATACGACAATGGTTGGATGAGCTGCAGTCTAACATCACCTCTGGTAAGGATTATTTGTTTTTGTTGATGTTCTGTAGCTATTTTTTACGATTTTTATACATAATAATTTATAAATAGTAATAACTTTCTACCAAAATTACCTTAGAAAACTTACTTAACAGGCACAATTTAATTTGATAAGTTTACAAAAAATTAATAATAAAAAAACACAATGAAATATCTTTTTTTCGTTAGGTTCAGAATGATTTTGAGAAATTATTTCATGCACAAATTTTCACTGCCTTATTCGGCAAGAAGAGCGTTGCTGTTTAAGCCAAAATAGCAAGTTTTACCTATTCGGCCAACCACACACACAACACACACACAAAACACACACACACACACACACACACACACACACACACACATATATAATATATATATATATATATATATATATATATATATATATATATATATATATATATATATATATATATATATATATATATATATATATATATATATATATATATAATATATAATATATATATATATATAATATATATATATATATATATATATATATATATATATATATATATATATATATATATATATATATATATATATATATATATATATATATATATATATATATATATATATATATATATATATATATATATATATATATATATATATATATATATATATATATATATATATATATATATATATATATATATATATAAATATATATATATATATATATATATATATATATATATATATATATATATATATAGGTTGGTAGACAGCAACCACCCAGGGAGGTACTACCGTCCTGCCAGGTGACTGTGAAACAGAAACCTGAAACTGTTTTACATGATGGTAGGATTGCTGGTGTCTTTTTCTGTCTCATAAACACGCTGGATAACAGGTATATCTAGCTACTTCTACTTACACTTTAGGTCACACTACACTGGCATACACATGCATATATATACATACACACATCTAGGTTTTCTTCTTTTTCTTAATAGCTCTTGTTCTTTTTATTTTCTCTATTGTCCATGGGGAAGTGGAAAGAATCTTTCCTCCGTAAGCAATGCGTGTCGTATGAGGCGACTAAGATGCCGGGAGCAATGGGCTAGTAACCCCTTCTCCTGTACAAATCTACTAAAAAAGAAGAAGAAAAACTTTATAAAACTGGGTTGTCTGAATGTGCGTGGATGTAGTGCGGATGATAAGAAAGAGATGATTGCCGATGTTATGAATGAAAAGAAGTTGGATGTCCTGGCCCTAAGCGAAACAAAGCTGAAGGGTAGGCGAGTTTCAGTGGGGAGAAATAAATGGGATTAAGTCAGGAGTATCTGAGAGAGTTAGAGCTAAGGAAGGGGTAGCAATAATGTTGAAGGATCAGTTATGGAAGGAAAAGAGGAATATGAATGTGTAAATTCAAGGATTATGTGGATTAAAATAAGGGTCGGATGCGAAAAGTGGGTCATAATAAGCGTGTATGCACCTGGAGAGAGAGGAGTGTAGGAGGAGAGAGATTTTGGGAGATGTTAAGCGAATGTATAGGAACTTTTGAACCAAATGAGAAGTAATTGTGGTAGGGGACCTAAATGCTAAAGTGGGAGAAACATGCAGAGAGGGTGTAGTAGGTAAGTTTGGGGTGCCAGGTGTAAATGATAATGGGAGCCCTTTGATTGAACTTTGTATAGAAAGGGTTTAGTTATAGGTAATACATATTTTAAGAAAAAGAGGATAAATAAGTATACAAGATATGATGTAGGGCGTAATGACAGTAGTTTGTTGGACTATGTATTGGTAGATAAAAGACTGTTGAGTAGACTTCAGGATGTACATGTTTATAGAGGGCCACAGATATATCAGATCACTTTTTAGTTATAGCTACAGTGGGAGTAAAGGTAGATGGGATACAAGGAAAATAGAATCAGTAAGTAAGAAGAGGTGAAGGTTTATAAACTAAAAGAGGAGGCAGTTAGGGTAAGATATAAACAACTATTGGAGGATAGATGGGCTAGTGAGAGTGTAGGCAATGGGGTCGAAAATGTATGGGGTAGATTTAAAAATGTAGTGTTAGAGTGTTCAGCAGAAGTTTGTGGTTACAGGCAGTGGGTGCGGGAGGGAAGAGGAGCGATTGGTGGAATGATGATGTAAAGAGAGTAGTAAGGGAGAAAAGTTAGCATATGAGAGGTTTTTACAAAGTAGAAGTGATGCAAGGAGGGAAGAGTATATGGAAGAAAAGAGAGGTTAAAGAGTGGTGAAGCAATGTAAAGAGAGCAGATGAGAGAGTGGGTGAGATGTTATCAGCAAATTTTGTTGAAAATAAGAAAAAGTTTTGGAATGAGATTAATAAGTTGAGGAAGCCTAGAGAACAAATGGATTTGACAGTTAAAAATAGGAGGAGAGTTATTAAATGGAGAGTTAGAGGTATCAGGAAGATGGAGAGAATATTTTGAGGAGTTGTTAAATGTTGATGAAGACAGGGAAGCTGTGATTTCGTGTGTAGGGCAAGGAGGAATAACATCTTGTAGGAGTGTGGAAGAGCCAGTTGTGGGTGTAGGGAAGTTCGTGAGGCAGTGGGTAGAATGAAAGGGGTAAGGCAGCTGGGATTGATGGGATAAAGATAAAATGTTAAAAGCAGGTGGGGATATAGTTTTGGAGTGGTTGGTGCTATTATTTAATAAATGTATGGAAGAGGGTAAGGTACCTAGGGATTGGCAGAGAGCGTGTATTGTTCCTTTGTATAAAGGCAAAGGGGACAAAAGAGATGCAAAAATTATAGGGGAATAAGTCTGTTGAGTGTACCTGGTAAAGTGTATGGTAGAGTTATTATTGAAAGAATTAAGAGTAAGACAGAAAGCAGGATAGCAGATGAACAAGGGGCTTTAGGAAGGTAGGGGTGTGTAGACCAAGTGTTTACAGTGAAACATATAGGTGACAGTATTTGGATAAGGGTAAAGATGTTTTTGTGGCATTTATGGATTTGGAAAAGGCGTATGATAGGGTAGATAGGGGCAATGTGGCAGATGTTGCAGGTGTATGGAATAGGAGGAAGGTTACTGAAAGCAGTGAAGAGTTTTTATGAGGATAGTGAGGCTCAGGTTAGAGTGTGTAGGAGGGAAGGGACTATTTCCCAGTAAAAGTTGGCCTTAGACAAGGATGTGTGATGTCACCGTGGTTGTTCAATATATTTATAGATGGGGTTGTAAGAGAAGTGAATGCGAGGGTCTTGGCAAGAGGTGTTGGGCTAAAAGATAAAGCAAATACAAAGTGGGAGTTGTCACAGTTGCTTTTTGCTGATGACACTGTGCTTTGGGAGATTCTGAAGAGAAGTTGCAGAGGTTGGTGGATGAATTTGGTAGGGTGTGTAAAGAAGAAAATTGAAAGTGAATATAGGAAAGAGTAAGGTGATGAAGATAACAAAAAGAATAGGTGACGAAAGATTGGATATCAGATTGGAGGGAGAGAGTATGGAGGAGGTGAATGTATTCAGATATTTGGGAGTGGACATGTCGGCGGATGGGTCTATGAAGGATGAGGTGAATCATAGAATTGATGAGGGAAAGGGTGAGTGGAGCACTTCAGAGTCTGTGGAGACAAAGAACCTTGTCCATGGAAGTAAAGAGGAATGTATGAGAGTATAGTTATACCAACGCTCTTATATGGGTGTGAAGCATGGGTGATGAATGTTGCAACGAGGAGAAGGCTGGAGGCAGTGGAGATGTCATGTCTGAGGTCAATGTGTGGTGTGAATATGATGCAGAGAATTCGGAGTTTGGAAATTAGGAGGAGGTGCGGGATTACCAAAATGATTGTCCAGAGAGCTGAGGAGGGGTTGTTGAGGTGGTTTGGACATGTAGAGAGAATGGAACGAGACAGAGTGACTTCGAGTGTATAAATCTGTAGTGGAGGAAGGCGGGGTAGGGGTCGGCCTAGGAAAGGTTGGAGGAGGGGTAAAGGAAGTTTTGTGTGCGAGGGCTTGGACTTCCAGCAAGCATGTGTGAGCGTATTTGATAGGAGTGAATGGAGGCATATGGTTTTTTAAAACGAATTTATCCCCATAAGGAATAATGTCAAGTAGACTAGTTCTTTTAGACCCCCGAAAATACACTTACAAAAGCATTTAAAATACACTTACATAATTTTTTTTTTTTATTAACACATCGGCCGATTCCCACCAAGGCAGGGTGGCCCGAAAAGAAAAACTTTCATCATCATTCACTCCATCACTGTCTTGCCAGAGGGTGCTTTACACTACAGTTATAAAACTGCAACATTAACACCCTCCTTCAGAGTGCCGGCACTGTACTTCCCATCTCCAGAACTCAAGTCCGGCCTGCCGGTTTCCTGAATCCCTTCATAAATGTTACTTTGCTCACACTCCAACAGCACGTCAAGTATTAAAAACCATATGCCTCCATTCACTCCTATCAAATACGCTCACACATGCTTGCTGGAAGTCCAAGCCCTCGCACACAAAACTTCCTTTACCCCTCCCTCCAACCTTTCCTAGGCCGACCCCTACCCCGCCTTCCCTCCACTACAGATTTATACACTCTCGAAGTCACTCTGTCTCGTTCCATTCTCTCTACATGTCCAAACCACCTCAACAACCCTCCTCAGCTCTCTGGACAATCATTTTGGTAATCCGCACCTCCTCCTAATTTCCAAACTCCGAATTCTCTGCATTATATTCACACCACACATTGACCTCAGACATGACATCTCCACTGCCTCCAGCCTTCTCCTCGTTGCAACATTCATCACCCATGCTTCACACCCATATAAGAGCGTTGGTATAACTATACTCTCATACATTCCCCTTTTACTTCCATGGACAAGGTTCTTTGTCTCCACAGACTCTGAAGTGCTCCACTCACCTTTTCCCCTCATCAATTCTATGATTCACCTCATCCTTCATAGACCCATCCGCCGACATGTCCACTCCCAAATATCTGAATACATTCACCTCCTCCATACTCTCTCCCTCCAATCTGATATCCAATCTTTCGTCACCTATTCTTTTTTTTATCTTCATCACCTTACTCTTTCCTATATTCACTTTCAATTTTCTTCTTTACACACCCTACCAAATTCATCCACCAACCTCTGCAACTTCTCTTCAGAATCTCCCAAAAGCACAGTGTCATCAGCAAAAAGGAACTGTGACAACTCCCACTTTGTATTTGCTTCTTTATCTTTTAGCCCAACACCTCTTGCCAAGACCCTCGCATTCACTTCTCTTACAACCCCATCTATAAATATATTGAACAACCACGGTGACATCACACATCCTTGTCTAAGGCCAACTTTTACTGGGAAATAGTCCCTTCCCTCCTACACACTCTAACCTGAGCCTCACTATCCTCATAAAAACTCTTCACTGCTTTCAGTAACCTTCCTCCTATTCCATACACCTGCAACATCTGCCACATTGCCCCCTATCTACCCTATCATACGCCTTTTCCAAATCCATAAATGCCACAAAAACATCTTTACCCTTATCCAAATACTGGTCACCTATATGTTTCACTGTAAACACTTGGTCTACACACCCCTACCTTTCCTAAAGCCCCCTTGTTCATCTGCTATCCTGCTTTCTGTCTTACTCTTAATTCTTTCAATAATAACTCTACCATACACTTTACCAGGTACACTCAACAGACTTATTCCCCTATAATTTTTGCACTCTCTTTTGTCCCCTTTGCCTTTATACAAAGGAACAATACACGCTCTCTGCCAATCCCTAGGTACCTTACCCTCTTCCATACATTTATTAAATAATAGCACCAACCACTCCAAAACTATATCCCCACCTGATTTTAACATTTTTATCTTTACCCCATCAATCCCAGTTGCCTTACCCCCTTTCATTCTACCCACTGCCTCACGAACTTTCCCTACACCCACAACTGGCTCTTCCACACTCCTACAAGATGTTATTCCTCCTTGCCCTACACACGAAATCACAGCTTCCCTGTCTTCATCAACATTTAACAACTCCTCAAAATATTCTCTCCATCTTCCCGATACCTCTAACTCTCCATTTAATAACTCTCCTCTCCTATTTTTAACTGTCAAATCCATTTGTTCTCTAGGCTTCCTCAACTTATTAATCTCATTCCAAAACTTTTTCTTATTTTCAACAAAATTTGCTGATAACATCTCACCCACTCTCTCATCTGCTCTCTTTTTACATTGCTTCACCCCTCTTTTAACCTCTCTTTTTCTTTCCATATACTCTTCCCTCCTTGCATCACTTCTACTTTGTAAAAACCTCTCATATGCTAACTTTTTCTCCCTTACTACTCTCTTTACATCATCATTCCACCAATCGCTCCTCTTCCCTCCGCACTCACTCGCCTGTAACCACAAACTTCTGCTGAACACTCTAACACTACATTTTTAAATCTACCCCATACATCTTCGACCCCATTGCCTACACTCTCACTAGCCCATCTATCCTCCAATAGTTGTTTATATCTTACCCTAACTGCCTCCTCTTTTAGTTTATAAACCTTCACCTCTCTCTTACTTACTGATTCTATTTTCCTTGTATCCCATCTACCTTTTACTCCCACTGTAGCTATAACTAAAAAGTGATCTGATATATCTGTGGCCCCTCTATAAACATGTACATCCTGAAGTCTACTCAACAGTCTTTTATCTACCAATACATAGTCCAACAAACTACTGTCATTACGCCCTACATCATATCTTGTATACTTATTTATCCTCTTTTTCTTAAAATATGTATTACCTATAACTAAACCCCTTTCTATACAAAGTTCAATCAAAGGGCTCCCATTATCATTTACACCTGGCACCCCAAACTTACCTACTACACCCTCTCTGCATGTTTCTCCCACTTTAGCATTTAGGTCCCCTACCACAATTACTCTCTCATTTGGTTCAAAAAATCCTATATATTCGCTTAACATCTCCCAAAATCTCTCTCTCTCCTCTACATTCCTCTCGTCTCCAGGTGCATACACGCTTATTATGACCCACTTTTCGCATCCAACCCTTATTTTAATCCACATAATCCTTGAATTTACACATTCATATTCCCTCTTTTCCTTCCATAACTGATCCTTCAACATTATTGCTACCCCTTCCTTAGCTTTAACTCTCTCAGATACTCCTGACTTAATCCCATTTATTTCTCCCCACTGAAACTCGCCTACCCCCTTCAGCTTTGTTTCGCTTAGGGCCAGGACATCCAACTTCTTTTCATTCATAACATCGGCAATCATCTCTTTCTTATCATCCGCACTACATCCACGCACATTCAGACAACCCAGTTTTATAAAGTTTTTCTTCTTTTTTTTTAGTAGATTTGTACAGGAGAAGGGGTTACTAGCCCATTGCTCCCGGCATCTTAGTCGCCTCATACGACACGCATTGCTTACGGAGGAAAGATTCTTTTCCACTTCCCCATTGACAATAGAGAAAATAAAAAGAACAAGAGCTATTAAGAAAAAGAAGAAAAACCTAGATGTGTGTATGTATATATATGCATGTGTATGCCAGTGTAGTGTGACCTAAAGTATAAGTAGAAGTAGCTAGATATACCTGTTATCCAGCGTGTTTATGAGACAGAAAAAAGACACCAGCAATCCTACCATCATGTAAAACAGTTTCAGGTTTCTGTTTCACAGTCACCTGGCAGGACGGTAGTACCTCCCTGGGTGGTTGCTGTCTACCAACCTATATATATATATATATATATATATATATATATATATATATATATATATATATATATTATATATATATATATATATATATATATATATATATATATAATATATATATATATATATATATATATATATATATATATATATATATATAATATATATATATATATATATATATATATATATATATATATATATATATATATATATATATATATATATATATATATATATATATATATATATATATATATATATATATATATATATATATATATAATATATATATATATATATATATATATATATATATATATATATATATATATATATATATATATATATATATATATATATATATATATATATATATATATATATATATATATATATATATATATATATATATATATATATATATATATATATATAATATTATATATATATATATATATATATATATATATATATATATATATATATGTGTGTGTGTGTGTGTGTGTGTGTGTGTGTGTGTGTGTGTGTGTGTGTGTGTGTTTGTTTGTGTGTGTGTGGTGCCGAATAGGTAAAAACTTGCTATTTTGGCTTAAACAGCAACGCTCTTCTTGGCGAATAAGGCAAGTGAAAATTTGTGCATGAAATAATTTCTCAAAAATCATTCTGAACCTAACGAAAAAAGATATTTCATTGTGTTTGTTTATTATTAATTTTTGTAAACTTATCAAATTAAATTGTGCCTGTTAAGTAAGTTTTCTAAGGTAATTTTGGTAGAAAGTTATTACTATTTATAAATTATTATTTATAAAAAATCGTAAAAAATAGCTACAGAACATCAACAAAAACAAATAATCCTTACCAGAGGTGATGTTAGACTGCAGCTCATCCAACCATTGTCGTATAACTGAAATTAAAAAAAATATATATATTTATTACTCGTTACTGTTTAATGTGGACAGTCAAATTTATTCCTGTAATTTGCCCTCCCATTATTTGTTAATTATCCACCAAGTCCTTACTGTAATTTTCCTTCGTTCGTTCATTGTCGACTAGCTATCATTTTTTTTCTAGTTATCACTTGTACAAACAACTATTCACAATCTCGTAGGTTGTAACTTCTTATTCTTTTAATCCCTGTTAACATTCCAATCCCATATAAATCTCTTGAAGGCATAAAATAAGAGGAAATATGATTAAAGAATAGTTGATGAATTCAGGTATAATTAATACAAGAATAAGTCTGGTGTAGAACATATTTTATAAAGAAATTTCATTTATACAACGCTGAATTGATTTCAGATTTCAGCTAAGAATACTTAAAAGTTGTTCAGGTGAGCTGTTTCTCGGCAGTAATGTGTACATCCTTCAATGCTTATTTCCTCCGTTTTTATGCAGGAAGAAACTAAATACATTCCATATATAAAAAAAAATATGTAAGCGAGGACGGAAATAAGTTACTGTATCAAGGTGACTAGTGACGTGGTTCTCAGACTATTACACAGGTTATTAAAAGTAAAGAAATCACCGGGATCTAACGAACTATTTTTCAAGCATTATAGAGGAATGTAAGGAGGAACATAGGTTATCATTAGCTGTTCTTTTAAAAATATCACTACAAAGTAGTATAGTTCCTTATAATTGGAAATTGGCGAAGGTAATACCTATCTACAAAGCAAGAGACAGGTCGATAGTTTCGATTTATAGGCCAATTAGCCAAACCTCCAATGTGGGAAAATTGATGGAATCAATAATTTCTAATGATATTCGAAGCCTCCTTGAAATTTATAAACTGGTCACTGAATCTTTTCTCTAAGATATTTAAGATGGAAGATAATAATTATGTATATGGGCTTCAGTAACGCCTTTGATATCATTCTACACCGGAGACTGTTGAGGGAATTAGAGGGAAATTTCTCTCGTGGATCGAGGCGTGGTTGACTGATAGACAACAGAAAGTTTGCACAAATTGGAGGAAATCATAGTGGGGATATGTCACCAGCGGTGCTCTACAAGGGTCAGTGTTGGACCTTTGTTGTTCACAGTATATATATATATATATATATATATAATATATATATATATATATATATATATATATATATATATATATATATATATATATATATATATATATATATATATATATATATATAAACTACTTAGATGAGGTTATAAATAGCAACATAAGCAAGCTTACCACTAATACTAAAATAGACCGTGATGTTAATTCTGACTGAGGACACTAAAGTGCTACAGGAAGCTCTGGATAGGTTACTGCTGTGGTCGGAGAATGGGCAGATGCAATTTAATGTTGACAAATGTTAGGCTCTAAACCTGGGAAAAGAGAATAATCATGGAACTTTATTTTTTTATTAACACATCGGCCGATTCCCACCAAGGTAGGCTGGCCCGAAAAAGAAAAACTTTCATCATCATTCACTCCATCAATGTCTTGCCAGAGGCGTGCTTACACTACAGTTATAAAACTGCAACATTAACACCCCTCCTTCAAAGTGCAGACACTGTACTTCCCATCTCCAGGACTCTAGTCCGTCTTGCCGGTTTCCTGAATCCCTTCATAAATATTACTGCTACACTCCAACAGCACGTCAAGTATTAAAAACCATTTGTATCCATTCACTCCTATCAAATACGCTCACACATGCTTGCGGAAGTCCAAACCCTCGCACACAAAACCTCCTTTATCCCCCTCCAACCTTTCCTAGGCTGACCCCTACCCGCCTTCCCTCCACTACAGATTTATACACTCGAAGTAAAGTAGTAAAGTAAAGTAAAGTAAATTTTATTTCATTGCAGATTGCAGATTACATAGGTATTGGTAATTACAATGTAAATTGAGTGCAAGGAGAGCCACTGACATGTCATGGCATTAGGGGCAGCTTAATCTAATAACTTAAAGACTATGTACTTAATATTAGATAAATTTAATGAGTTTATTCTAGTTAAAAATTGTTTTCAAAATTACAATATGATGAAAATTTACTGTTTAATTTATTATATGATGATATTAGATTGTTACAGGTGTTTAGATTCTCGAATGGTAATATGGAATTGAGATTATCTTAAGGAAAATAACATTGAGCATTTTTGACATTAACTTATAATATGAGTATTTAGTTTTGATTGAGTAGGGGTAACATAATAGTAACATATTAAAATTGAGATTATCGTATAGGAAAGTAATAATGAGCATTTTTCAAAGTAGTTTAT
>WNWK01036637.1:0-19034 GCA_009830355.1 Cherax destructor
TTTATACACATTTTGTTTTTATAAAGATTAAGCCAAACATGGAGAATATCAGAGAATTTTGTGTCTAGTATTATGGGTTCTGTTGCAAACTTATCAAAAATGTGCTTCAGATTACGATTGATATTGGAATTTATTGTATAGTGAGTAGGTTTAGGTGTTTGAAGATTGGGTGTGTGTTGTCTAGCAGTGGACTGTGTGATCATTGGTACTGTGGCCTTTTGTTGAATTGTTATTGGACTGAGGTGATTTGCTGTTGTGGATCCCCAGGCACAAATAACATAGGTGAGGTAGGAATAGATTAGTATGTAATATAATGTAAGTAGTGCAGTTTGTGGTACATAACATATCTTGGAGAGGATGTCAAATGTTTTGGACACCTTTTTTTGTTGTTGGATATGGGTGTTGAATTTCAAGTTGCAGACCCAGAAACTTTCCCTCATTATGTTTAGCAATAATTATTATTATTATTATAAAAAAAGTGTTTAGCAATAAGAGTATTGTTAATCATAATGTTTAGTTAGACATTACTTGCTCTGTTCCCAAACAATGTAGGTTTTGTCAATGTTAAGTGTGAGCTTATTGGTAGTCATCCAGGTTGATATTTTTAAGAGCTCTTCATTAACAATGTTGAGTGATGCTGAATTTGGCCGGGAGATGACAAAAGTTCTGTCATCCACGAAAAGAATAGATCCAGGTGTTTGCGATGGATTTGGAAGGTTGTTGATGTATGAGGAAAAGCAGAGGATCAAGGACACTGCCCTGTGGAACACCAGTGTCGACAGGTCATGTTGAAGAGGTTGTACACTTGATACACATATTGGTGTCTGTTAGTAAGGTAAGACTTGTAATATACAGTGGACCCCCGGTTTACATACTTCTCCAAACTCGAACAATTATGTAAGTATTTTTGTAAGTGCTTTTGTATGTGTATTTTTTGGGGTCTAAAAGGACTAATCTAATTTACATTATTCCTTATGGGAACAAATTCGCTTGGTAACGGCACTTGAACAGCATTCTGGAACGAATTAATTACGTAAACCGGGGTACCACTGTGTGCAAGTGCATGACCTCTGATACCATATTGATCAAGCTTGTGATGTAGGATGCTGTGGTCTACGGTATTGAAAGTTTTCTTATGGTCACTAAAGAGGCCTAGTGTATACAGTGGACCCCCGAGTAACGAACACCGGAAATCGTACAGTTATATAAGTATAATATTGTACAGTGGTACCTTGACTTACGATATTAATCCGTCAGAGAGGGCATATCTTAAGCCGAAACAATTGTTACCCGAATCAATTTTCCCCATAAGAAATAATGGAAATAAATTTAATCCGTCCAAGACTTCCAAAAGTAGTTAAATAAAATATTTTTTAGAACTTTTTGACATTAAATAATACACAATTTAATGAAGAATAACTAAATACACATGTAAATATTGTACAATAACATGTCACTTACATTTATTGAAGAGTTGTTGATGTGTGGAGGAGGGAGAAGGTGGAGTAGTATGCTAGTGTTTGGAAGGGAATCCTTCCATTAACACTGCAGGTACCAAGTTCTTTTCTGGGGTTACTTCCCTTTTTCTTTGAATGCCACTAGGACCAGCTTGAGTCAATGGACCTCTTTCTAACAATAAATCTGTCCAGGGAGCTCTGTGTCTGGCGATTCTTTAACACATCCCTGAAATGACACACCACTGTGTCATTGTACAGGTTGCCAGCACGGCCTGCAACAGCATGGTTAGGGTGATATTCAGCCATAAAGCCTTGCAGATCACTCCATTTGGCACAGATCTCCCTAATCCTTGAAGAAGGCACCTTCTTCCATCTCTGTTCCACCTCCTCCTCCTCCTCCTCTGAACCATTGTCCTGACCTCTGGTCTCTTGTTCCAGTTGCTGTTGAAGCTCTTGCAAATCTTCAGTGGTTAGCTCTTCCTTGTGCTCCTCCACCAACTGTTCCACATCCTCACCACTCCCCTCTAACCCCATAGACTTGCCCAATTCCACAATTTCTTCCACAACAGGCTCAGGCTCAGGGTTCTGAGGCTCAGCCCCAAAACCTTCAAAATCCCTCTCTAGGACACAGTCTGGCCACAATTTTCTCCAGGCAGAGTTCAAAGTCCTGGTAGTCATTCCCTCCCAAGCCTTTCCTATAAGGTTTACACAATGCAACATATGGAAATGGTTTTTCCAAAAGTCTCTTAGGGTTATATTCATGTCTGTGGTCACATCAAAGCACTTTTGAAACATTGCTTTGGTGTAGAGTTTTTTAAAGTTGGAAATGACCTGCTGGTCCATGGGCTGGAGGAGAGGAGTGGTATTAGGGGGCAAGAACTTCACTTTGATGAATTTAAACTCCTCCACAATTTTCTCTACCAAGTTTGGAGGATGACAAGGAGCATTGTCCATTATCAGGAGGCACTTAAGTGGCAAATTATTGTCCAATAGATATTTCTTCACACTGGGGCCAAACACGCCATTGAACCAATCTAAGAAAATGTCCTTTGTGACCCATGCCTTTCTGTTAGATTTCCACATCACACACAAGTTAGACTTGCTGACACCGTATCTGCCAAACACTCGGGGATTTTCAAAAAGATACACCAGTAAAGGCTTCACTTTGCAATCACCACTGGCATTAGCACAAAGCATCAAAGTTAGCCTGTCTTTCATAGGCTTATGTCCTGGCTGTGCCTTTTCTTCCTGAGTAATGAAGGTCCTGTTGGGCATTTTCTTCCAAAACAGGCCTGTTTCATCACAATTAAACACTTGTTGGGGGTGGAATTGTTCAGCCTCTATGTACTCCTGGAATTCAGGTACATATTTTTCAGCCACAATTTTGTCAAAACTGGCTGCCTCACCATGCCTCACAACACTATGTATGCCACTTCGATTCTTAAATTTGTGAAACCAGCCTCTGCTGGCTTTAAATTCGCTCACTTCAGCACTCGTTGCAGGCATTTTCTTAACGAGATCATCATGCAACTGCCTTGCTTTTTCACATATTATTGCCTCCGAAACAGTATCTCCTGCTAACTGTTTCTCGTTGATCCACACCAACAACAACCTTTCCACATCTTCCAGCACTTGTGGTCTGTATTTTGTGAACACAGATGAACCTTTTGCAACAACAGCTTCCTTGATTTTACGTGTATTTTTCTTGGCCACAATGGTAGCGATGGTAGAAAAGGCTTTACCATACAGCCTGGCCAGCTCACTGATACGCACTCCACTTTCATATTTTTCTATTATCTCCTTCAGTTCTATCGTACATGTACAGTGGTACCTCGACTTACGATGGTCCCCAAACACACCCTTTTATGTAAGTTTATTTTTTTAAATGCTTTTGTAAGTGTACTTTTAGGGGTCTAAACAGACTAGTCTATTTTACATTATTTCTTAAGGAGATAAATTCGTTTGGTAATGGCACTTGAACAGCATTCTGGAATGAAAAAATATCGTAAGTCGAGGTACCACTGTATTTCTGTTCCTCTTTGCCACAGGCTTACCACTAGGATCTTTCCTTGGACCCATGGTAGCTTATTTAGCAGTTGCAAGCACTAAAAACAGTGGAATAATGACAATATACTGGTATGAATGCGTGGGTGTGGGTGGGTGGTCGCTCTCGCTTGTAAACAATAGCACACTGACGCTCCCTGGAGTGCGCGCTCAGCTGGGCGCCACGCGGACACGTCCGGTACGAATGTCGTTACCCGAAGCAAACATCGTTACTCGCAATCATTTTTTTTGTTATAAATATCCTTACTCGAAAATATCGTAAGCTGACAGCATCGTAACACGAGGTATGACTGTAAGTGCTTGTGGAAGTGTATTTTTGGTGGTCTGAAATAGACTAACCTACGTGACATTATTCCTTAAGGGAGTAAATTCGTTCGGTAATGGCACTTGAGCAGGCTTCAGGAATGAAGTTTTTACGTTACTCGGGGGTCCACTGTATTATTTTCAGGAACTGGTATAAATTAAGTCCAGCATTTTTATAACTGCATCATTTGTTTTTGTTTGGTCTGAAACCAAACTGGCAGTTGTTGAATAGTGGTACCTCGAGTTACGATGGTCCCAAAAATCGCCCTTTTATGTAAGTTTATTTTTTTAAATGCTTTTGTAAGTATATTTTTGGGGGTGTAAAAGGACTAGTCTATTTTACATTATTCCTTATGGGGATAAATTCGTTTGGTAATGGCACTTGAACAGCATTCTCGAACGAAAAAATATCGTAACTCGAGGTACCGCTGTATATTGTGTAATGCCAGAAAAGAGTATAATCCCTTGTGAATTAATTTTTTGAAAATTTTGAATAGCAAAGGTAAATTTGATATTGGTCTATAGTTATTTAAATCAGTTGGGTCACCACCTTTGTGTATTGGTATAACTCTTGCTATCTTGAGTACTGTTGGCAAAGTGCTGGTGTATAGTGATTTGTTAGAATTGTGGTGGGTGAGAGGACATGAGACACATTTGAACAATAGTGGTGGGACCTGAGCTAGATTTTCCGATTTGTTTTTTAGTGAATTTATGATTGTGGTGACTTCAGTGGGCTGGGATGGAGCAAAATAGAGGGATGTTGGGAAGTTTCCATCTAGGTAATCACTTGCTTGAGTACCGGTACTTGGAATCTTGCTAGCTAGACTTGAGCCTATGGTAGCTAAGAAATCATTTAACTTACTGGTTGCAACTATTGTCTGTGATTATCCCTGCTATGATAGTAACTATTCTGTGATTATCCCTGCTATGATAGTAACTACAGTGGACCCTTGAATATCGGCAAATTTGAAAATTGGCAACTTTTTCTCCAAAATATTGGCTTGATTTTCGTCCTTTGGCTTAAAAATCGGCAGTCGTATGAAACGCGTCCGAGCGGCCTCCCAGCCACCGCGGGCACACAAACACCATTCAGCGTCAGTCTGGCATTGTATCTCAGCGAGTGACGGTCACCTCACGCGTTCATACGATACATTTCTTAATATTTCATTCGTTTTAGTGCTTGCATCTGCTAAATAGGCCACCATGGACCCAAAGAAAGCTCCTAGTGCCAGCTCTTTGCTAAAGAAGGCGAGAAACACGATAGAATTCAAGAAAGAACACACCAGCCAGGGTACTTGCCCACACAAACCAGCCAGGGTACTTGCCCACACAAACCAGCCAGGGTACTTGCCCACACAAACCAGCCAGGGTACTTGCCCACACAAACCAGCCAGGGTACTTGCCCACACAAACCAGCCAGGGTACTTGCCCACACAAACCAGCCAGGGTACTTGCCACACAAACCAGCCAGGGTACTTGCCCACACAAACCAGCCAGGGTACTTGCCCACACAAACCAGCCAGGGTACTTGCCCACACAAACCAGCCAGGGTACTTGCCCACACAAACCAGCCAGGGTACTTGCCCACACAAACCAGCCAGGGTACTTGCCCACACCAAGCTCAAACAAATGTCTTATTTTAGATTAATATAGACATTTTCATTACTCCATCTATGATATTTTCTTCAAAATTATACGTATAAGAAACACGTTACATATCATATAGCATATAAACATTGATACAATGTTTATATGCTATCGAGTGATGAGTCGGGTGGAGAGTAAACATTACTTTTTCTCTGATGCAGCATTAGACAAAACTGTAAATCTGGTGTCTGGTGCAGTAACCGCCCTTCATACGTGTTTGTTTACAATTCTCGGCATGAATTATTCATTACTTCTCCCTTTGTTTATGATGGCATCTAAAGGTAGTTGTTAGAAACGATTAAACTCAGTGAACATGGTAATAATAGGGCTGTCGTGAAGCCCCGGGTGGGGGCTACATACGTGTACCTACGTCTACAGGCTACCTACACTGAATTCCTACAAATAAATACTACACACCTCTCTCCCTACATTAACCCTTTGAGGATTTCGGCTGTACTTGTACTGCTTACGCACCAGGGTTTTCGTCGTACTAGTACGCCTAAATTTTAGCGCCCTCAAATCAAGTGGAAACAGGCTGGTAGGCAAAGATTTGAGAGAATGGGTCTGTGCGATCAGTGTGCGCAGTATAAAAAAATCCTGTACCACACAGTGCATAATAAGGAAAAAAACTGACCGTGTTTTTGGTTCATAACAGCGACTTTGCAGTCTATTTTCGTATAGTATTTATGCTTGTATTCTCGTTTTCTTAGTCTCATTTGATAGAATGGATGATATATTACAGAAATAGAGATAATTTTGACTGGTTTCACGATGACAAGTACCTTGAAACTGAGGGCAAAGTAGCGAAAATGTTAGAATTTTGACGATGTTCAAGAGTAAACAAATCACGCTATGCGTCCAATACACATCAACTGGGTAGTCTAATATTCTTGCACAAGTGCGCTTATATTATTTATACCATTTTTACAATGATGTAGTTGTATACATAACAGTAAATCTTCTATTTTTTGTGAGAATAAAAATTCATAATGGAATGCAAAAGTAATGTAAGAGGGGCCTGGAGACGTGATTAATGAACAGATAAAATGTTACTCGAGTGCCAGGAATGTCTGTCTCGTTTATTCTGGACCCTATTTTGAAATTGGTATCTTTTGAAATTTGTGTGAAATTGGCCAAATTGCCAATTTCTGACCACCTTATTGGGTAGTTGAAATCGGTAAATTGGCGGTTTCTTATACTCAGTTGATAGAACAAATGGAATTCTAGCGAAATAGCTATAATTTTAGTAGACTGAAACATTGGAATTTGCCAAAAATAGGGCTCAAAGTGGGCGAAATCGCCGATGCATAAATGTCATTGATACCGCTAACTTCGCGAGAGCATAATTCCGTTAGTTTTGCATCAAATTTCATAATTTTGGTGGTGTTATGATCGGAAAAAGATTATCATTTCGTAAGAATTTTTTTTTTCCCGAAAAATTTGCGACCCTGAGAAAGTTTCGGAGAGGGCCTCGCGACCCTCAAAGGGTTAAGACTACAAATATTTTAAAGTAATGAATGTACTGTGGCAGTAAAAGACAAAGAAGGGAAGTAATCCTGGAAAAGGACTTGGTACCTGAAGTCTACAGAAGGGGATTCCCCTTCCAAATAATAGTAACTCTTCCATCCTCTACACTCCTCCCGTCTTCCACACATCAACAACTCTTCAATAAAGGTAAGTGTCCTGTTAATATTTTGTTCTTCGTCTCATTGTTTTCTGTGTAGATAAATGTACATTTCGTGTAAAAAATAAAATGTGTTTTTAATACTTTTGGGTGTCTGAAACAGATTAATTTGATTTACATTATTTCTTATGGGGAAAATGGTTTTGAAAATCCGAAATTTTGAATTTCGGCAGACACTCTGGAACGGATTAATGACTATTTTCAAGGGTCCACTGTATTGTCTGTGATTATCCCTGCTATGATAGTAACTATTGTGATTATCCCTGGTATGATAGTAACTAATATATTGGTCCAGAGGTTGTCAGTCGAGGTTGCACTTGTATAATTTTGTTGCTTTTATGCAGGTTATGGCTTAATTACAATAAACTGTATGATACAGTTGAGTCTCGACTTACGATGAGTTGTATTCCGACGAACCCTTCGTCAGTTAAAGATGATGTAAGTCTAATATAAATTAAGTCAATAAATAACTAGTGTCACTGAATAAGTTGGTAAGGAAATATTTAGTGTAACTAACTAAATACCAATATTGAAAAGTCCATAAATGAATACAGCCTCTCCTCGCTTAATAATATCACCTTTGCACCATTTATAACATTTCTGGTATACAGTGGACCCTCGCTATTCGAACACTCCAAAACTCGCCCTCATTCCAGAATGCTGTTCAAGTGCTGTTACCAAATGAATTTATTCCCATAAGGAATGATGTAAATTAGATTAGTCCATTTCAGACCCCCAAAAATACACTTATAAAAGCACTTACAATAATAAACTTTCCAAAACTCACCCTTTTATGTAAGTTTATTATTGTAAGTGCTTTATAAGTGTATTGGTCTGAAATGGACTAATCTAATTCATTCCTTATGGAGATAAGTTAATTTGGTAACAGCACTGAACACCTTCTGGAATGAGGCGAGTTTGGAGTGTTCGAAAGGAGTCCACTGTATTTTAAATGTTTATACATTAGTGTACTGTATATTGTAATAAAGAGAATAGAGGAAATCAGCTCTAATATACATTATTTAGGTTTGCATACTGGTCAGAAAGCCCGTTGTAAGTTCATCGGTAAACAAGTACGTCGCTAAGTGAGGAGAGGCTGTACAAGTTAGGGACTTGCTGTCTTCATGCTGGCTAATTATCTTAAGTTTCATCTCCAAAGTTATTGCTGCCGCACCATTGTAAAGTTGACCCATGGCAAGGTTGAATCATTGTAATTCTAACTATTGTAAAGTTGAAATATCGTAAGTCGATTAGCACCTGTATAATAGAGAAGTTTGAATCTAGAAAATCTAGCAGTGCTGGGAGGTCATCATAGTGCTACAGTGCTATATTAGATGTATATGAAGTACTTAGTACACATTGCTATTTTTAAATTATCCTGGTATAAGGGACGTTCCCTATTAGTACATTGCAACGTGGGTTTGCTGTATACTATATTAAAATTTACTTTTCAGTGGAGTTTGACCCTGATATGGCCGAGGCTATGGGTCAAAACAGTCGTCGGTACATCAATCTCTTCTCTGAGGCCATCTACGAACTACTGCCGGACTACAAACAGAAAGAGGCAAGTCCATGGCCGGAATTGACATGAAGAAAACCATGGAATGGACGAGGGTTGAACGAGTGGCGAGCGAGTAGTAAAATTCCAGGCTGTTACGCAGAAATTGGGTTCCCCTGAGGCCTAATACCTTGTCTAAGGGCAAAGGGTAAAAGTTACACAAATCACCTGTAAAACTAGGCCTCCTGGGGCTATCCCAGTTGAAAGTCAGGTCTAAACCTATTACAAATAAAGAAGCATTTGTAATTAACGACTGTTTGGGATACTGAGTAACTATCAGCTTTTCAATATTTATTATATTATTATTAATATAAAAACATATAGTACTCTGAATAAAATCATAAATCTATATAATCTGTGTAAAAACATATATAATCTCTATACACAATTATAACGTAGTAAAAATTCACAAGTAAAAACAATCATAAAATTCAGTGCAGTGTCAAACGTCGCTGCCATCGTCGTGTCACACAGGACACACACTCTAGTTATGACACCATCTCCGTGTCATCAGCCTCTGTCTCTGTGTTACACACAGCTTCTCTCCGTGTCATCAGACACTCTCTGTGCCATGCCGCCTGTCATGACCCGTCTCTAAACGCCTTACCCGTCTGACACAACAAAATCACACACTATTCCACTTGTGTCGCCACCAGTTGTCACTCATCACTAACACACACCAGTACACTACAACACCAGATCACCGGTAATTCACTCCGTAAGTCCAGGTACAACCAGTTGTCACTTCTCACATGAACAGGACCTACCAGTGACACTCACCATAGTGACAGGTACACTCTCAATCAGTCCAGTGCAGGACACTCTCAGGTACAGTGCAGGTACACTCTCCATTGCAGTTCCATAGTGCAGGTACACTCTCCATAGTGCAGGTACACTCTCCATAGTGCAGGTACACTCTCCATAGTGCAGGTACACTCTCCATAGTGCAGGTACACTCTCCATAGTGCAGGTACACTCTCCATAGTGCAGGTACACTCTCCATAGTGCAGGTACACTCTCCATAGTGCAGGTACACTCTCCATAGTGCAGGTACACTCTCCATAGTGCAGGTACACTCTCCATAGTGCAGGTACACTCTCCATAGTGCAGGTACACTCTCCATAGTGCAGGTACACTCTCCATAGTGCAGGTACACTCTCCATAGTGCAGGTACACTCTCCATAGTGCAGGTACACTCTCCATAGTGCAGGTACACTCTCCATAGTGCAGGTACCTCTCCATAGTGCAGGTACACTCTCCATAGTGCAGGTACACTCTCCATAGTGCAGGTACACTCTCCATAGTGCAGGTACACTCTCCATAGTGCAGGTAAGAGTCTGTACACTCTCCAAGGTGTAGGGAAGAGAGTCCGGTGAGCACTCTCCAATGGTGTAGGGAGAGTCGGAAGGACACTCTACAATAGTGTATGTGGAGAGTCCGGTGGACACTCTCTACTAGAGTCTGGTGAACACTGTCAGTCAAGCCGGCACGGCAGTCAAACATCAGGTCTGATGACGTAACCCCTTGACTGCCGGCCGGTAAGGAAACTACCTAACAACCATTGTTAGATAAGGGGCCGTAACAAAACCATTGTTTAGTGCTCCAGTGGGTTGGGGTATCCGAAGATTCACACAAAAATTCCTACTTTACAAAAATATACAATTTATTAGATTAACAATATATACACACTCCAAAAACACCTCTTCATATTTCTCTTAGCCTAAATGCCCCAATAACAGTACAGGAGGAGCGGGTGCGGGAGCGGGAGCATCACCTCAAACCAAAACAAGTGTACCTATGGGGTCGGTGCAAGCGCCGGCCCCTACCCTTTCCCAGAAACCATCTCCTCCTATTTCCTCAGTTCACACTCTTCCTTCCAAGCCCCGACCATGTCAGGGCCTAGTGGAGTGTACTGGCAAATCATAAAAGTGCCAATGGCTTGATTTGGTTAAACAAAAGGAGTACTACATTACAAAACTTAGCGTAGATAGGCGGCGCTGGACACCATCTCTCGCCCATGCCGCGCTCACGTGACGTCCCCCAAGTGACGCTTACTCCGCTCTCAAACACAGTTGGAAAATAAATCCCTAGCTGGATTTCCTTACATTCACAGCTTAAACTACTTTACAGTACCCACAAAAAGCATAGCATATTTCTAAAATTATGGTTGACATTTATCCAAAGGTTATTCATTATTATGTTTAAGTCTACTTACTCAAAATTATGGCACCTTCTCCACTATCTATATATATATATATATATATTTTTTTCAACAAGTCTGCCGTCTCCCACCGAGGCAGGGTGACCCAAAAAGAAAGAAAATCCCCAAAAAGAAAATACTTTCATCATTCAACACTTTCACCACACTCATACATAATCACTGTCTTTGCAGAGGCGCTCAGATACGACATCTGAGAATAGTCCCTCCCAGCTGTCACTATCCCAGACCCCTCCTTTAAAGTGCAGGCATTGTACTTCCCATTTCCAGAACCCTGCATAACACAGGCCAATGTGTTAACAACTGGACCAGTGGTTTATGCACTGCCCTGGAGTTCTCAAAATATCAAAAATCAATATTTTACAGCTTTGTGTAGTTTACCAAATATAGTTTACACGTAATAGGGTACTGTTAAGTACAAAGAAAGCCGCTAGAATGCCTGAGCATTTTGGTTCAAACCTCGCCCATTTTGTGGTTTGCAATCATTTTATTGTGAGTTGTCACTGATGGTATGTATACACAGAGGTGTACATCTGTGTATGTATACACCAAGAGGTGTATGTCTGTATATGTATACTTAGAGTTTACATTAACCCTTTCACTGTCAAGATCCCTGAAATTAATATTGCTCCAAGTATTATTTTTTATTACATCGACAGTCTCCCACAAAGGCAGGTGACCTGAAAAAAAGAAACACTTTCATCATTCACTCCATCACTGTCTCGCCAGAAGTGCACCTACACTACAGTTATAAATCTGCAACATACCAACACCCATCCTTCTAATAGAATGGTAGAGAATGTTTTTCTAAAGGTAATGACACCAAAAGTACGAAATTTGGTGGAAAAACTTTGGTAATTACACTAGTGCAAAGTTAGCAGTCTGGGTGCAGTTTGTGCAGTGGTGATTTTGGCCCATTTTGAGGCCTAATTTAGGTCCATTCCATTGTTTGTCGCCCAAATTCTTAGCTATTTCAGTAGTGTCTTCCATTCTATCGACTGAGACCCAAAAAACTGCCAATTTAACTCTTACAACTGCCCTATAAAGTGTACTGAAAATTAAAAATAGACAATAGACTAGACATTGCTGGCACTAAAACATTTCCTCTGTTCACTAGTCATGTCCCTAGGCCTCTCCAGGTCTCCCCAGGCCTCTCATATCACTCTTGCTTTCCATTTTGAACTCTTATTCACACAAAAAATATTTACTATTTCTGGGATGATAAAATATAACCAGGAAAGATTGTTCATGATATACAGCCTCCCAATAATTGAATTAGGCCTATTAAAATCTAAACTGATATTACCACAATTTTAACAAGACAGCAGTGAATGATGATAAAAGTACCTTTTCTGTTATTTCAAGCCATACTACCTTGCAAGGACATACACAAGCAAAACCAGTTGTTTTGTGCATTAAAATTGACTCATTTAGAACACAGGGATCAACTCATTTGACAATGATCATTGACTCTTTTATTGCATAGATTATGGTGTATTGCATAGAGATTGCATGTAAAACTGGCTTGTGGTTGTTCTGCTAGACAGTGGCGAGGGACGCCCTGGATGTATACATTGAACACCGGTTGATGATGGAACAACGACTGCGTCAACCTGGGGACTCCCGTGACCCTCGCAACTCTTATCCACCAGAGTTGATCAGGAGATTGTGAGTTGCTTTTTTTATTTTTGTGTGTAGTGTGTTTGTTTGTAGTATAGTGTGTTGTGTGTACTCTAGCATCACTTCTACACAATTTCCCTAGTACAGGAGGGCACCGCTTAAAGAGCAGGTTGGGTTCTGGGCTACATCTAATCTTAGTCGTGGCTTGGTCCTGGCAATATCTCTGTAGATACCTTCCTTTCTCCTCGCATTGTCAAATGCTCCAAACGTCAGAAGACTAGTGACTTGACCTGATCATTTCTTCTCTTCCTATCTCTTCCCTTCTTTTTAAATTATTTTTTTCTCTTCTGTCTAGTGTTATGTCCTTCAGTTCTACCCCCTCTGTGTTTCTGGTCCCACCGCTTGTGAGCCAGTAGCTCTTCTGCAGTGCTACTTTTACTCTCCTTAGACTGACATCACTTCTACTATTGCTACTACTCCTTTACTACTATTACTACCTTCTACCTTTTCTACTACTGGGCAGTACGCTGAGGTCAGTGGTCACGTGTGGTCATACCTGTCCTAAGCTGTCTGGGAATTAGCGTGGGGTGTTACCGAGCACATGGCTAGCTGCAGTGTTTTAGAATTTCAGGTTAAAGTGCTGAAGGAGGTTCTACTTCTTCAGGAGGAAAATAGGAGGCTGAAGCTTCGCCTAGGAAGGTTTGGGAGTGAGTGAGAGGTGGTTGGTGCTGGTGAGGAGGAAATGGTTACCAACAGTGAGAGTGGCAGCTGCTTAAGTGGCAAGTGGTTCACAATTCAGAAAGAAGGAAGATAAGGAAGGTTAATAGAGAAGATGTGAAGGTAGGAAATCGATTCTCTGTTCTCCAGGACGAGTGTACTTCAGTGGTTAGTGAGGTTAAAGGTACCACTGACTTCCCTGCTAATCAAGGTAAGAATATTCTGATGGTGGGAGACTCGGGTAAGATGTATGGACCATGCTTTTTGTAACAGAGATAGGAAGGTCAGACAGAGGGTGTGCCTCCCAGGAGCTGGTATTGGTGACAGTCAGAAGGTTGGATAATATTAGGTCAGGTAATGGGAACAAGCCCATTATCTGTCTTAGTGCTGGTGGAAATGATATTGGGAAGGGCAGATGACAGGAGCTACTAGATAAGTACAGGTCAGCCATAGAAGTAGTTAGGTCTAAGGGAGGGATCCCAATCATAAGTAGCATTTTGCCTAGAAAGGGAGTGGGCAATGAATGGATGTCTAGGGCAATTGGTATAAATTGCTGGCTAGACAGCTACTGCAAGGAACTTGCAATTCCATTCATTGATAACGGACAAATTCTATGGCAAATGTTATAATCTCAGTAAATATAATCATTGTAATTTTAACAGTATATCATCATCATATTGTAATTTGAAATTAAATATATAACTAGAATAAACTCAATCAATTTCTCTATTATGTACATAGTCTATAAGTCATTAGATTAAGCTGCCCCTAATGCCATGGCATGTCAGTGGCTCTCCTTGCACTTCAGTTTATGATTGTAACTACAAATATCTATGTAAAATTGCAAAGAAATAAAATTTACTTTACTTGTGCAAGGGATGGGGTTCATCTATCTGGGGCTAGTGATTGCATTAGCCGATTCGATTGAGGGGGTCATTGGAGACTTGTCTAGGACTTTAAACTGATAGATTATAGAGGTATGGGCGTTTGTGGGAAACAATCAGGCTGTAGTATTAGGCCTAGAAACAGCAGATATTACCAGGATACCTCAGGGATATGTTTAAAAGACAATATTCAAAATATTGCCAGCAGAAGTTTGTGGTTACAGGCGAGTGGGTGCGGGAGGGAAGAAGAGCGATTGGTGGAATGATGATGTAAAGAGAGTAGTAAGGGAGAAAAAGTTAGCATATGAGAGGTTTTTACAAAGTAGAAGTGATGCAAGGAGGGAAGAGTATATGGAGAGAAAAAGAGAGGTTAAGAGAGTGGTGAAGCAATGTAAAAAGAGAGCAGATGAGAGAGTGGGTGAGATGTTATCAACAAATTTTGTTGAAAATAAGATAACGTTTTGGAGTGAGATTAATAAGTTGAGGAAGCCTAGGGAACAAATGGATTTGACAGTTAAAAATAGGAGAGGAGAGTTATTAAATGGAGAGTTAGAGTATCGGGAAGATGGAGGAATATTTTGAGGAGTTATTAAATGTTGATGAAGACAGGAAGCTGCGATTTCGTGTATAGGGCAGGAGGAATAACATCTTGTAGGAGTGTGGAAGAGCCAGTTGTGAGTGTGGGGGAAGTTCGTGAGGCAGTGGGTAGAATGAAAGGGGGTAAGGCAGCTGGGATTGATGGGATAAAGATAGAAATGTTAAAAGCAGGTGGGGATATAGTTTTGGAGTGGTTAGTGCTATTATTTAATAAATGTATGGAAGAGGGTAAGGTACCTAGGGATTGGCAGAGAGTGTGTATTGTTCCTTTGTATAAAGGCAAAGGGGACAAAAGAGTGCAACAATTATAGGGGAATAAGTCTGTTGAGTGTACCTGGTAAAGTGTATGGTAGTTATTATTGAAAGAATTAAGAGTAAGACAGAAAGCAGGATAGCAGATGAACAAGGGGGCTTTAGGAAAGGTAGGGGGTGTGTAAACCAAGTGTTTACAGTGAAACATATAGGTGAACAGTATTTGGATAAGGGTAAAGAGGTTTTTGTGTTATTTATGGATTTGGAAAAGGCGTATGATAGGGTGGATAGGGGGGCAATGTGGCAGATGTTGCAGGTGTATGGAATAGGAGGTAGGTTACTGAAAGCAGTGAAGAGTTTTTATGAGGATAGTGAGGCTCAAGTTAGAGTGTGTAGGAGGGAAGGGGACTATTTCCCAGTAAAAGTGGGCCTTAGACAAGGATGTGTGATGTCACCGTGGTTCAATATATTTATAGATGGGGTTGTAAGAGAAGTGAATGCGAGGGTCTTGGCAAGAGGTGTGGGGTTAAAAGATAAAGAATTAAATACAAAGTGGGAGTTGTCACAGTTGCTTTTTGCTGATGACACTGTGCTTTTGGGAGATTCTGAAGAGAAGTTGCAGAGGTTGGTGGATGAATTTGGTAGGGTGTGTAAAAGAAGAAAATTGAAAGTGAATATAGGAAAGAGTAAGGTGATGAGGATAACAAAAAGATTAGGTGAAGAAAGATTGGATATCAGATTGTAGGGAGAGAGTATGGAGGAGGTGAATGTATTCAGATATTTGGGAGTGGACATGTCAGCAGATGGGTCTATGAAGGATGAGGTGAATCATAGAATTGATGAGAGAAAAAGGGTGAGTGGAGCACTTCGGAGTCTGTGGAGACAAAGAACTTTGTCCATGGAAGTAAAGAAGGGAATGTATGAGAGTATAGTTATACCAACACTATGGGTGTGAAGCATGGGTGATGAATGTTGCAACGAGGAGAAGGCTGGAGGCAGTGGAGATGTCATGTCTGAGGTCAATGTGTGGTGTGAATATAATGCAGAGAATTCGGAGTTTGGAAATTAGGAGGAGGTGCGGGATTACCAAAACTATTATCCAGAGAACTGAGGAGGGGTTGTTGAGGTGGTTCGGACATGTAGAGAGAATGGAACGAGACAGAATAACCGAGAGTGTGTAAATCTGTAGTGGAGGGAAGGCGGGTAGGGGTCGGCCTAGGAAAGGTTGGAGGGAGGGGGGTAAAGGAAGTTTTGTGTGCGAGGGGCTTGGACTTCCAGCAAGCATGTGTGAGCGTATTTGATAGGAGTGAATGGAGACAAATGGTTTTTAATACTTGACGTGCTGTGGGAGTGTGAGCGTGAGCAAAGTAACATTTATGAAGGGATTCAGGGAAACCGGCAGGCCGGACTTGAGTCCTGGAGATGGGAAGTACAGTGTCTGCACTCTGAAGGAGGGGTGTTAATGTTGCAGTTTTATAACTGTAGTGTAAAGCACCCCTCTGGCAAGACAGTGATGGAGTGAATGATGAAAGTTTTTCTTTTTCGGGCCACCCTGCCTTGGTGGGAATCGGCCGACGTGTTAATAAATAATAATAATAATTCAAAATAAAGTTGCTAGTAAAGGCAAAGCAATTGATCAACAAACAGATAGTTGAGGGCAACGAGTGACTAGCTCCCTTAACCCTTTCGGGGTCGGTGCCGTACTAGTACGTTTTACGAGCAAGGGTTGGTGCCGTACTAGTACGCCCAAATTCTAGCGGCCTCAATTTAAGCAAAAACGTCTGGTAGGCATACATATGAAAGAATGGGTCTTTGTGGTCAGTGTGCACAGTATAAAAAAAAATCCTGCAGCACACACTGCATAATGAGAAAAAAAAAAAACTACCGTTTTTTCGATTAAAACAGCGACTTTGAAGTCTATTTTCGTATGGTATTTATTGATGTATTCTCATTTTCTTGGTCTCATTTGATAGAATGGAAGATATATTTCAGAAATAGAGATGATTTTGATTGGTATGACAATGACAAGTACCTTGAAATTGAGCTCAAAGTAGCGAAAATGTTCGATTTTTTACTATGTTCAAGAGTAAACAAATCACACTATGCGTCCAATACACATCAACTGGCGAGTCTTATATTCATGCACAAGTGCTCCGATATTATTTGTACCATTTTTATAATGATGCAGTTGTATACATAACAGTAAATCTTCTATTTTTGTGTGAGAATAAAAATTCAAAATGGAAAGCAAAAGTAATGGAACAGGGGCCTGGAGAAGTGGCTAATGAACAGAGAACATGTTATTTTAGTGCCAGGAATGTCTGTCTTGTTTACTCTGGACCCTATTTTGAAATTGGCATCGTTTGAAATTTGTGTGAAATTGGAAAATTGCCATTTTCTGACCACTATATTTGGTAGATGAAATTGGTAAATAGGAGGTTTCTTGTACTCAATCGATAGAAGAAATGGAGTTCTAGCGAAATAGCTAAAATTTTAGTAGACTGAAACATTGGAATGTGCCGAAAATAGGGCTCAAAGTGGGTAAAATCACCGCTGCGTTAGTGTCATAGATACCGCGAACTTCGCGAAAGCATAATTCCGTTAGTTTTCGATGAAATTTCATAATTTTGGTGGCGTTGTGATCGGAAAAAGATTCTCTCTCATTTCATATGAATTTTTTTTTTTTCCCAAAAAAATTTCGACCCCAGGAACACGTTTCCGAGAAGGCCTGTCGACCCCCAAAGGGTTAAGGTTTACTATACAAATACAGTGGTCCCCCGCCTAACGAGCAAAATTCATTCCAGAAGCCTGCTCAAGTGCCATTACCGAATGAATTTACTTCCTTACGAAATAATGTCACGTAGGTTAGTCTATTTCAGACCCCCAAAAATACACTTCCACAAGCACTTAAATTATTATACTTACATAATTGTACGATTTCCAGGGTGCTCGTTAGGCGGGGGACCACTGTAGTAGGAGTCTAAGAAATATGATAGATGAGCTAAGATTGCTTGCCAAGTGCCGGTAATATATATAGATTATTGCTATAACAGACCTGGTTCAACCTGAAAGATTGAGAAATGCCTTCCGAGTGCAACATACAGGGATATAAACTATTCCACACTGATAGGGTCAACAGGAAGGGTGGTGGAGTGGCGATGTATGTCAGAGATAATTTAAATTGTTGTGTTAGACAAGATATAAGATTAGAAACATCAGACACAGAATCTGTTTGGCTACAGTTTCTCGATGGTCGTGAAAAATTAATTTTGGGTGTGATTTACAGGCCCCCAAGCCTGGATAGGGAGCGCAGTAAGCTGCTATTGGACGAAATTCATAAGGCGTCTAGATATGAAAATGTTGTGTTAATGGGAGATTTTAACTTTAAACAAATTGATTGGAACAATGTGACAGGTAATCTTGTCTAGTGACTTTCTTGATACGGTTCAGGATTGTTTTTTAAAAGTTTATGACAGAACCAACTAGAGGTAGGAACTTGCTTGATTTGGTTCTTGCCAACAAAGAATCACTAATTAATAATCTTGAGGTTAATGAAGAGCTTGGGGAAAGCAATCACAAATCACTTAGTTTCAATATATCATGGAATTACCCAGTTAACTGCAATCAAGTCCCTGTTCCAGACTTTCGCTTAGCCGACTTCATGGGGCTGAGAAATTACCTAGGTGGGCTAAATTGGGATGACCTGACTATGGGTCAGGTAGGTGGTTTTGGTTGCCAATATGATGTTTTCCAGAGCGTAGTTCTAGCTGCCCAGACAACTTTTGTTCCGAGTAGGGAAATTAGATTAATAAAATGATCCTAAATGGATGAACAATAGATTAAAACATCTCATTGGTCAAAAGAGGCATATATAGGATTATCAAAATATGGAATGAACAGATAAGAAATAAATATTTTCAATTAAGAGAAATAAAAAAAGGAATAAAAGCAAAAGGGATTATGAGGCTAAGGTCGAAGGGATTCGAAGACTAACCCAAAAGGGTTCTTTCAGGTATACAGAAGTAAGATTAGG
>WNWK01036638.1:0-19034 GCA_009830355.1 Cherax destructor
AGTCTGCTTATTTTGTTGGATGCACCATAGACATGTGGCTCCTCCTGCATGATAGAATGATGATAGATGGACTGACTGGTGTCAAACTCCCTGAGTCTTAAGTCAATAAAATTCAGTTGAAGTTCTTTTCGTATTATTGTTCTCAAACTGCTAACTGACAAGCCAAGATTGTAATCTATCCCCTCTTTGAAAGCATAAAACTTAGCCAATTTATCAGTTCTATCATGCATCTGAAGACCAATGTGAGATGGAATCCACAGCATGTGCACTCTGACTCTACTATCCAGAATCCTACCATACCTGTGCCTGGCTTCTGACACGAGCATGCTACAAGTTATACTTGATGAGTTGAGAGCATTTATGGATGACAGAGAATCAGTTACAATTAGAGAGTTAACCTTAGATACATGGACGCATTTGAGTGCAAGGAGTATGGCAAACAGTTCTGTCTGAAGGGTAGAGGCCCAGTTATTGATGCGTGCTCCAATTTCTTTAAGAGAGCCATCACTCTGTATGACAACAGCAGCACTACCAGCTGCACCAGTGGATTGGTGAACAGAACCATCAACGTAAATAATTTGTGAGATTTGTGTGCTGTTTGGCTAAATTATCAATACAGTTTAAGGCATCATGTTTGGCTTCAAGGCGAAGCTTTGGTTGTGATTTAAGAAGTAGTTTGGGGGGAAATGGAGGGATGGTAGTTTGGAATGGGGTAATAATCCATGGAGCGGAGAAGTGCCGCTGTTGCCTTACTTGCCACAGATCATGTATCTGATTCATGCGGAGGTCGGTTCCAGTTTTTTCGATCCATCTGGAGGGATGTTCACCAGTGCTGAGGAAATTTTGGAGGGCTTCTGTGCATGGGTTTGAATGGGCTTGCCTGAGCATATTAACCCCAATTAGGATATTTCTTTCAGTAACACGATCTCTGATGCTTGGAATATCAAGTTAATAGTAAAAATTGAAATTATAATATATATATATATATATATATATATATATATATATATATATATATATATATATATATATATGTATATATGTGTATATATATATATATATATATATATATATATATATATATATATATATATATATATATATATATATATATATATATTTTTTTATATATATGTATACATATATATATATATATATATATATATATATATATATTTTATATATATATATATATATATATATATATATATATATATATATATATATATATATATATATATATATATATATATATATATATATATATATATATATTATTTCTGGAGTATACCTGGAGAGGGTATATAAATTAATATAAATGTTTATAAAATGTAGTGCACTCATTTCAAATAATATCTGCCCGAAATACCCCGGCATGATAGTTACTTTCTTTCTACTTAGCAAACCAAAATTGTAATTACATATTGTAACCTTTACAAAGAAATAAACCTTTACTTTACTTTAGAGATGAGAGACTGTAAAACATTGTACCTCGCAGGTCAACATGAGGTTGTTGTTGTTGGGGTTTTATAGGTCCAGTGACAGCATACTGCTGCTCCCAATGTCTGCTGCTGGTTCCTCGACTTCTGCGCCAGCCTTCGTCGGGTGTGGACGTCTCTCTCTCGCCTGAGTATCAGTGACAAATTTCCCCCGTTCTCTCTGGGACGCTTGTCCTCATCTATTTTGCCCGCCGGGCACTCTACAGGAGGGGCACCTGTTCATCGGCTTACTTTTAGCCAGCTCCATTTTTTCCGCTCTGCGGAAAATTATTTAACGGTTTTTGGTGGGAAGCCGGTTGCTGTACTCAGGTGGGGGTGTGGGGGTCCTGCTTTGCTGGGGCTTGGCAAGGGGGTCCACCGGACCTAATCGGAAACTTTCAAGTTTCTATCTATTTACAAAGGAACTTTTGTTCCTTTTCTTTCATGGCCCAGCCTTGGGCAACAAATCTTCCTCGTGCCATCGAGAGGTCGGGCTCGATACGGCTTAGGCTGTCAGTGGCCCAATAAAACCCCAACGAAGAAGAAGAATGCTGGTTCCTCAATTTTTTGTTTATTAAAGGTAATGACTTTACAGTGATATTTATAGTTAAGGTAACATTACTGAGAGAGCCGTGAGATGACTGTTGATCAAGATGGTTGTTGCTGACTCAAGGATGAGGTTCCTATTTCTCAAGGAGGAGGCTGTAGTTCTTAAGAATGAGGCTCCAGTTAACAAGGATAAGGTTCTAGTTTTCAGAGGTTCTAGTTATCAAGGATGAGGTTCTAGTTCTCATGGGTAAGGCTCTAGTTTTTAAGGATGAGGCCCCTCAAGGGAGGTTCCTTTACAAGGGTGAAGGCTTTTGATCTAGGGAATTGGATCTGTGCTCCGGTTCCCTGATTTGAGCCTGAATACCATCCCTCCCTCCCCACATGCGCTGTATAATCCTACAGGTTTAGCGCTCCCCTTGATTATAATTATGTAATAATTTAAGGATGAGGCTTTAGCTCTCAGGAATGAGGTTCAAGTTTTCAAAGAAGTTCTAGTTAATAATAATAATAATAATAATAATAATAATAATAATAATATCTTTATTTACTACAAGTACATGTACATGGTATACAGTCCTAGCTGACATCAGTGACATACTACTATATAGAAAGTCCCTTGTTATGGTGAGCATTTCGGGCAGATTAGGTCAGTGTCCCAGGATGCGACTCACACCAGTCGACTAACACCCAGGTACCCATTTTACTGATGGGGAACATAGACAACAGGTGTAAAGAAACACGCCCAATGTTTCTGCCCTGGCTGGGAATCGAACCCAGGCCCTCGTCGTGTGAAGCGCGAGAGCTTTAGCCACCAGACCACCAGAGCCCTGATGAGTTTCTTTTTCTCAAGGATGAGTTTCTAGTTCTCAAGGATGAGTTTCTAGTTCTCAAGGATGAGTTTCTAGTTCTCAAAGATGAGTTTCTAGTTCTCAAGGATGAGTTTCTAGTTCTCAAGGATGAGTTTCTAGTTCTCAAGGATGAGTTTCTAGTTCTCAAGGATGAGTTTCTAGTTCTCAAGGATGAGTTTCTAGTTCTCAAGGATGAGTTTCTAGTTCTCAAGGATGAGTTTCTAGTTCTCAAGGATGAGTTTCTAGTTCTCAAGGATGAGTTTCTAGTTCTCAAGGATGAGGTTCTAGTTCTCAAGGATGAGGTTCTAGTTCTCAAGGATGAGGTTCTAGTTCTCAAGGATGAGGTTCTAGTTCTCAAGGATGAGGTTCTAGTTCTCAAGGATGAGGTTCTAGTTCTCAAGGATGAGGTTCTAGTTCTCAAGGATGAGGTTCCAGTTATAAGTATGTGGATCTAGTTCACAAGGATGGAGTTCTTTTCAGTGATGACTTTCCAGTTTATATACGTATAAAGAATTAGATTCTAGTTCTTAATGTGAGGTTCTTCTCGAGGATGAGGTTCTATTTCTCAGAAATAGTTTGTTTTCTAGGATGAGGTTCCAGTTACAAAGGATGAGGTTCTCGTTCTCAAGATTGAGGGTCATATTTCTGATGGGTGAGGTTCAAGTTCTCAAGGGTGAGGTCTTATTTCTGAAGGGTGAGGTTCAAGTTCTCAAGGGTGAGGTCTTGTTTCTGAAGGGTGAGGTTCTAGTTCTCTAGGACAAGGTTCTAGTTTTCAAGGATGAGGTTCTAGTTCTCTAGGATGAGGTTCTAGTTTTCAAGGATGAAGTTCTTGGGTTACTAGGTGGAACTCTCATTATTTTGCACTTTTCAATAATAACAATAATAATAATATCTTTATTTACTACAAATACATGTACGTATATGGTATACAGGCCTAGCAGACATCAATGATATACTACTATATAGAAAGCCCCTTGTTATGCTGAGCATTTTGGGCAAATTAGGTCAATTTTGTTCCAGGATGCAACCCACACCAGTCGATTAACTCCCAGGCACCCATTTTACTGATAGGTGAACATAGACACAGGTGGAAAGAAACACGCCCAATGTTTCTACCCTCGCTGGAAATTGAACCCAGACCCTTGCAATGCGAAGCGAGAGCTTTAGCCACCAGGCCACGGGGCACCGTGAAATAAATATATTTCCTTTACACATTTTCATTTGGGGAGGCATTCACGAAAATCATTTACGTATGTTAAATTGTTAGGTTTGGTGTAGTTTTGTTAAGGTTGGGATAGGTTAGGTTAGATTTGATATCATTTGGTTGTTACATAACTTAACCTGAAAACACCACCCATCTTTGTTTACAGTTGGCTAGGTGCAAGTGTGCTGCTCAGCCTAAAAATGAGTATCGTACAGGATAAGTGGAAAATGGCAAATGTGATACCCATTTGATTCCTGGAGATGGGAAGTACAGTGCCGGCACTCTGAAGGCGGGGTGTTAATGTTGCAGTTTTTTAACTGTAGTGTAAGCATGCCTCTGGCAAGAGTGATTCAGTGAATGATGAAAGTTTTTTCTGTTTCGGGCCACCCTGCCTTGGTGGGAAATGGCTAATGTGTTAATAAAAAAAAAAAAAAACTTTATTCAGGTATACAAAAATACAATTACGTACATAGATTATCATACATAGCAGCATATGTGTAGAGAACCTAAGATAACCCAAAACGTCAGACAAAGTGACTTATTTCCATTGGAAAGGAATAGGTAACTAGCTTCAAACTATAAGACCAATCAGCTTAATCTCAATTGTAGGAAAGTTGCTGGAATAAATAATTGTAGATGAAGTTCGAAGTCACCTCAGAAGATGTAATTTGATCATTGACTCTCAGCACTGTTTTACAAAGTGCTGACGTATTTAAGGTGTTAGACCAGGATAAAAGAATGTGTTATTGTGTATACAGACTTGAGTGAAGCCTTTGATTAAATTCCACGCAGGAAATTGATTAAGAAAGTAGCAACACATCATATAGAAGAAATTATCTTGTAGGGTGAGTCATGGCTCGCCTATAGGTAACAGAATAAAAAAGAATAAAATAAAAGAATATAGATTTTATTTCTTTGTAAAGGTTACAATGTGTAATTACAATTTTGGTTTGCTAAGTACAAAGAAAGCCACTATCATGGCGGGGCATTTCAGGCAGACTAATCCTAGTACATAATAACTACTTAAATCTAGACAAGATAAGTTGTTAACTTATATTAAAATCTTTATTTAATCTTAATACTAATGCAAGGTAGTCAAGGCGGAGGTTTATAAGAATAATAATCTTGAAGTTGAATATAATAAAAACAATATTTTAATTAATGGTTCAAGCTAACCCTTTGACTGTCGGAGGCCCCTCTCTGAAACTGTCATTCTATGTCGGGAAATATTCGAAAAAACCAAAAATTATATTTTCTTATCAAAATGTTAAGATTATTTTTCTGATTGTTTAAATCCCCCCAAAAAAGTTTTGCGATCAGTACTTACCGAGATATAGAGGCGTAAAGTTGGCAAAAAATGAGCCGCGTATGGCAACAGCGGCAAATGCCGCTCACCCGGTAAACTTTGGTTTACTTCCTTTCGTAGGTTTCTTGTTTTTTTCACTACAGTGGTCTCCCGAGTAACGAAAAAACTTCATCCCAGAAGCCTGCTCAAGTGCCATTACCGAACGAATTTACTCCATTAAGGAATAATAGTCTATTTCAGGCCCCCAAAAATACACTTCAACAAGCACTTACAATATTATACAGTGGTACCCCGACTTACGATATTTTTTCATTCCAGAATGCTGTTCAAGTGCCATTACCAAACGGATTTATCTCCATAAGAAATGATGTAAAATAGACTAGTCCTTTTAGACCCCCAAAATTACACTTACAAAAGCATTTAAAAAAATCAACATTTAAAAAAATCAACTGTCAATATGACAGTTTTCTGAGCACTATACATGCTGCCCAAAGAACATTTATCCCATATAAAGAAATTAGATCGAATAAAAATGACCCAAAATGGATGAATAATAGGCTCAAATATCTTTTAGGGCAGAAGAAAGGAATTTATAGGCGTATCAAAAGAGGTGAGGGTCATCTTATGAATCAGTATATTGACATTAAGAGGGACGTTAAAAAGGGGATAAGAAAAGCTAAGCGGGACTACGAAATTAAAGTTGCTAGGGATTCGAAAACTAACCCAAAAAGTTTTTTCCAGGTGTATAGAACAAAAGTTAGAGATAAGATAGGTCCCCTTAAAAATAATTATGGGTATCTTACTGACAAAGAGAATGAAATGTGCTCTATTTTTAATAATTATTTTCTCTCGGTTTTCACTCAGGAAGACACTAATAATATCCCAAGAATTAGGTATTTTAGTGGGCCTGAAGAAGATAAATTATGTAGTATCACAGTCACTAGCGAAATAGTTATCAAACAGATAGACCGTTTGAAGCAAAATAAATCGCCAGGCCCTGATGAGCTTTTTTCAAGGGTTCTTAAGGAATGCAAAATTGAACTCTGTGAACCCTTAACTAACATTTTTAACCTATCTCTTCAAACAGGTGTAGTGTCTGATACGTGGAAGATGGCTAATGTAATTCCTATTTTTAAAGCAGGGGACAAGTCGTTACCATCAAATTACCGCCCAATAAGTCTAACATCAATTGTAGGCAAATTATTAGAGTCGATTATAGCTGATAACATAAGAAGCCATCTCGATAGGCATAATTTGATTAATGATACTCAACATGGATTCACCAGGGCCGTTCCTGCCTAACTAATTTATTAACTTTTTCAGTAAGGCTTTTGAGGCAGTTGATCATGATAAAGAATTCGATATTGTTTATTTGGATTTTAGTAAGGCTTTTGATAGAGTACCACATCAGAGACTGTTGAAGAAAGTGGCTGCTCACGGCATTGGGGGAAAAGTGTTTTCATGGATCGAGTCATGGCTCACCAATAGGAAGCAGAGGGTGTGCATTAATGGGGTTAAATCTGAGTGGGGATCTGTAACAAGTGGCGTTCCACAGGGATCGGTTTTGGGCCCTTTGTTGTTTATAATATATATAAATGACCTTGACGAGGGAATTACTAGTGATATGAGCAAATTCGCTGATGACACGAAGATAGGTAGGATAATCGATTCAGACGTAGATGTCACGGAACTTCAGGAGGATTTAGACAAACTCAATTCCTGGTCAGAAAAATGGCAGATGCAGTTCATTATAGATAAATGCAAAGTTCTAAAGCTCGGGAATGTTCATAACCCTAGCACCTACCAGCTTAATAATGTTGAACTCAGCCATACAGAATGCAAAAAGGATTTGGGGGTTATGGTAAGCAGCAACCTCAAACCAAGTCAGCAATGCCTAAGCGTAAGAAATAAAGCAAATAGATTACTGGGATTTATATCAAGAAGTGTAAGCAACAGAAGTCCAGCGGTTATATTACAGCTTTATACATCATTAGTAAGGCCTCACCTAGATTATGCAGCTCAGTTCTGGTCTCCATTTTACAGAATGGATATAAATTCGTTAGAAAACATTCAGCGACGAATGACAAAGTTAATTCATAGCATTAGAAATCTTCCGTATGACGAAAGATTGAAGACCCTTAAATTACATTCACTTGTAAGACGAAGAATGAGGGGAGACATTATCGAGGTATATAAGTGGAAGATGGGTATTAATAAGGGGGATATAAATAAGGTCTTGAGGATATCTCTCGAAGAGAGAACCCGCAATAATGGATTCAAATTGGATAAGTTTAGATTTAGAAAGGATATAGGAAAATATTGGTTTGGAAATAGGGTAGTTGATGAGTGGAACAGTCTGCCTAGTAGGGTCATTGAAGCTAGGACCTTGGGTAGTTTCAAATTTAGGTTGGATAAATACATGAGTGAGAGGGGTTGGATTTGAGTGGGACTCGCACTTGAGTTAATAGAATCTGCAAAGCTTATTTCTTGGGTAGAATTGAAAATTAGGTTGGGCAATTATTCTGTTAGTGGGATGGATTGTGAAGGACCTGCCTAGTATGGGCCAACAGGCCAGCTGCAGTGTTCCGCCTTTCTTATGTTCTTATGTTTGGGGACCATCGTAAGTCGGGGTACCACTGTACTTACATAATTGTACGATTTTCGGGGTGTTCGTTACTCGGGGGACCACTGTATTTTATTTTTTTACCTAACTTATGTGGCCTGTGAGACCAAAGTAAGGTGCAATGTACAGTGGTCCCTCGGTTTTCGCCGAAAATTCGTTCCAGAATGCTGCTCAAGTGCCATTACCGAACTAATTTACTTCCTTAAGAAATAATGTCACGTAGGTTAGTCTATTTCAGACCCCCAAAAATACACTTGCAACAGCACTTAGGAAAATACACTTACATAAATGTTCGAGTTTGGAGATGCACGGAAACCGAGGGACCACTGTACTAGAGAAATTGATTGAGTTTGTTTTGGTTAAGCATTAGCTTATAACAGTTAATAAATATACTCAAATTACAATCTGAGGATATTACATTGTGACAAATGTTTTGCAGGATGGTTACATCAATAGTAAATATTGAAATTATATTATAGGAAAATAACAGTGAGCATTGTTGAAAGTAATTTACAATATGAGTACAGTGGACCCCCGCCTAACGAGCAAAATTCATTCCAGAAGCCTACTCAAGTGCCATTACCGAATGAATTTACTCCCTTAAGAAAAAGTGTCTTAGGTTAGTCCATTTCAGACCCCCAAAAATACACATGCAAAAGCACTTACATAATTGTACGATTTCCGCGGTATTCGTTAGGCGGGGGTCCACTGTATTTAGTTTAGGGTGAGTAGGTGTTTTTGAGAAGAGTTTTAAATTGATGTTCAGACCAGGTTATTTTAGTACAGTGGTACCCCGACTTACGATGTTATCATTTTACGTTATTTTCGATAACCGATATTTATAACGTAAGAAATTTGACTGTGACTTACGATGTTTGCTTCGTCTAACGACATTCGTACCGGACGTGTCCACTTGGCGCCCAGCTGAGCGCGCACTCCAGGGAGCGTCAGTGTGCTATTGTTTACAAGTGAGAGCGACCACCCACCCACACCCACGCATTCATACCAGTATATTGTCATTATTCCACTGTTTTTAGTGCTTGCAACTGCTAAATAAGCCACCATGGGCCCCAAGAAAGCTCCTAGTGCCAAGCCTATGGTAAAGAATGTGCAGGGAGTGAAGCATTTATGCAGGGAGTGTAGCATTTATGCAGGGAGTGTAGCATTTATGCAGGGAGTGTAGCATTTATGCAGGGAGTGTAGCATTTATGCAGGGAGTGTAGCATTTATGCAGGGAGTGTAGCAAAGATGCAGAGAGTGTAGCATGGATGCAGGGAGTGTAGCATGGATGCAGGGAGTGTAGCAGGCATGCAGGGAGTGTAGCAAAGGGATGCATGCGGAGTGTAGCAGGGATGCAGGGAGTGTAGCAGGATGCAGGGAGTGTAGCAGGGATGCAGGGAGTGTAGCATAGATGCAGGGAGTGTAGCAGGGATGCAGGGAGTGTAGCAGGGATGCAGGGAGTGTAGCAAGGATGCAGGGAGTGTAGCAGGGAGGGGCAGGGATGGGGGTGTAGCAGGGATGCAGGGAGTGTAGCAGAGATGCAGGGAGTGTAGCAGGGATGCAGGGAGTGTAGCAGGGATGCAGGGAGTGTAGCAGGGATGCAGGGAGTGTAGCAGGGATGCAGGGAGTGTAGCAGGGATGCAGGGAGTGTAGCAAGGATGCAGGGAGTGTAGCAAGGATGCAGGGAGTGTAGCAAGGATGCAGGGAGTGTAGCAAGGATGCAGGGAGTGTAGTAGGCATGCAGGGAGTGTAGCATTCATGCAGGGAGTGTAGAATTCATGCAGGGAGTGTAGCATTCATGCAGGGAGTGTAGCATTCATGCATAGAGTGTAGCATTCAAAGAAAATGGCCAGTAACCCCAGAAAAGAACTTGGTACCTGCAGTGTTAATGGAAGGGGATACCCCTTCCAAACACTAGCATACTACTCCACCTTCTCCCCTCCTCCCGTCCTCCACACATCAACAACTCTTCAATAAATGTAAGTGACATGTTATTGTACAATATTTACATGTGTATTTAGGTATTCTTTATTAAATTCTGTATTATTTAATGTCAAAAAGTTCTAAAAAATATTTTATTTAACTACTTTTGGAAGTCTTGGACGGATTAAATTTATTTCCATTATTTCTTATGGGGAAAATTGATTCGTGTAACGATTGTTTCGCCTTAAAATATGCCCTCTCTGACGGATTAATATCGTAAGTCGGGGTACCACTGTATTTACTGGTAATGAATTCCAGATTTTGGGGCCCTTTATGTGCATAGAATTTTTACACAGGGTGACATGGACACGGGGTATATCAAAAAGTGATCTGTGTCTTGTGTTATGGTCATGGGTCCTATTAAAGTTGGTGAGGAGAATTTTGAGTGGAGGGTTTATATTAGAGTGTAGAGTTCTATGTATGTAGTATGCACAAGAATAAGTGTGAATGTTCTTTACAGTGAGTAGTTTTAGGCTTTTGAATATTGGTGGAGTATGCTGTCTAGAATGGGAATTTGTTATCATTCTGACTGCAGCCTTTTGCTGGGTTATGATTGGTCTAAGGTGATTTAATGTTGTTGATCCCCATGCACAAATTCCATAGGTGAGATAAGGGTAGATGAGTGAATGATACAGTGCAAGGAGAGCTGATTGAGGCACATAGTAGCGTATCTTTGATAGTATGCCTACTGTCTTTGATATTTTCTTGGAAATTTGTTGTATGTGTGTTTGGAATTTAAGGCTACTGTCAATGTGGATTCCTAGGAATTTTCCTTCTGTGAGTCTTGTGATGGGAGAACCATTGAGAGTTATGTTAAGTGGAACATTTGTGGCTCTGTTTCCAAACTGAATGAAGTAGGTCTTGTCAGTATTGAGAGTAAGCAATGCACCATAAAACTGAAACAAAAAAGCTGTTTTCTCTACTTAGATTATCATACATAGCAGCATATGTGTAGAGAACCTAGGATAACTCAAAAAAGTCAGTGACTTATTTCTAGTACAACTGGCTTGGGCTTACCATATATGATTTTTGGAAAATATTTTTTTTCTCAGTTGTTTGTTGGGCTATCTTATTGAAACTTGGGCAATATATGATGGAAAGATGCTTCTTTACGTACACCAAAAATGAAAAAATTTAACCATAAATAACGGAGTTAACTTCTCAGCCATTAGCCACCCCTTAGTGGTACGTATATGTATTTTCGTATGGTTTTTATGGTTATATTCTCGTTTTTTTGGTCTCATTTGATAGAATGGAAGATACATTACAGAAATAGATATGATTTTGATTGGTTTCACGATGAAAAGTAGTACCTTGAAATTGAGCTCAAAGTAGCGGAAATTTTCGATTCTTTGGCAATGTTCAAGAGTAAACAAATGACGTCACCGTCCAATACGTGTCCGACTGGCCAGTCTAATGTGCAGTCTCGAATGGGTTGACATTATTTATACAATTATTACAATAATGCAGTAGCCTGCATAACAGTAAATCTTCTATTTTTTGTGTGAATAAAAATTCCAAATGGTAAGCAAGAGTAATATATAAGAGGGGCCTGGAGACATGACTAATGAACAGAGAAAATGTTATTTTAGTGCCAGGAATGTCTGCATTGCTTATTCTGGACCCTATTTTGAAATTGGAATCTTTTGAAATTTGTGTGAAATTGGCCAAATTATTGGGTAGTTGCAATAGGTGAATGGGCAGTTTCTTGTACTCATTCGACAGAATAGAAGTAAGTTTATTCAGGTATGCACACAGTAACATAGATTATCATACATAGCAGTTTATGTATAGAGAACCGAGGATAACCCAAAAAAGTCAAAGTGCCTTATTTCCAGTACCTGGCTTGGGCTTGCCATATATGGTTTTTGGTGAATATTTTTTTTCTCAGTTGTTTGTTGGGCTATCTTATTGAAACTTGGGCAATGTATGATGGAAAGATGCTTCTTAACCCTTTGACTGTTTCGGTCATATATATACGTTTTACGAGCCACTGTTTCGGACGTATATATACTCACAAATTCTAGCGGCTTCAAATCAAGCGGGAGAAAGCTGGTAGGCCAACATATGAGAGAATGAGTCTGTATGGTCAGTGTGCGCTGTATAAAAAAATCCTGCAGTACGCAGTGCATAATGAGAAAAAAAAACTCTGACCATGTTTTTGGATTAAAACGCAGACTTTGAGGTGTATTTTCGTATAGTATTTATGGTTGTATTCTCTTTTTTATGGTCTCATTTGATAGAATGGAAAACATACTACAGAAATATAGATGATTTTGATTAGTTTCATGATGTAAACGACCTTGAAATTGAGCTCAAAGTAGGGGAAATGTTCGATTTTTGCAAATATTCAAGAGTAAACAAATCACACCACGCGTCCAATGCACATCAATTGGTGAGTCTAATATTCTTTCACAAGTGCACTGATATTATTTATACCATTTTTACAATAATGCAATAGTCTGCATAACGGTAAATCTTCTATTTTTTGTGTGAATAAAAAATCAAAATAGAAAGCAAGAGTAATATAAGAGGGGTCTAAAGACGTGACTAATGAACAGATAACATCTTATTTTAGTGCCAGGAATGTCTGCATTGTTTATTCTGGACCCTATTTTGAAATTGACAATTTTTTAATTTGCATGAAATTGGCCAAATTGCCAATTTCTGACCACTTTATTGGGTAGTTAAAATCGGTAAATTGGTGGTTTCTTGTACTCAATCGATAGAACAAATGGCGTTCTAAAGAAATAGCCATGAGTTTGGTCTACTGGAACATGGAATTGGCCGAAAATAGGGCTCAAAGTCGGCGAAATTGCCGATGCGCATATATCACTAAGATCACTAACTTCGCGTGAGCGTAACTCCGTAAGTTTTCAATAAAATTTCATACTTTTGGTGTCATTACCATCGGAAAAAGATTATCATTTCATAAGAAAAAATAATTTTTTTTTTTTTTTTAAATTTTGTGACAACAGGAGAGCACTCAGGATTAGGGGTTGCGACAGTCAAAGGGTTAATGTACACCAAAAATGAAAAAATCGGATGATAAATAACGGAGTTCACTTCTCAGCCATTAGCCGCCCCTTAGCTTTATATTTTCATATGGTTTTTATGGTTGTAGTATTCTCATTTTTTCAGTCTCATTTGATAGAATGGAAGATACGTATATTACAGAAATAGATATGATTTTGATTGGTTTCACAACAAAAAGTACCTTGAAATTGAGCTCAAAGTAGCGATTTTTGCCGATGTTCAATGAACTTTCTTGTGTAAGTCAAGTTGGTTAACTTTATTAAGTGTATTCTAACCTAACCACTCAGTAATCCGACAAACTCAATAATCTGGCACACTACAGGTGCCAATGATGCCGGATTTGTGATGATGGACCTGTATAGGGTAAGGAGTGTCGTTTGCAGTACAGTAGACTGTCATTTAACACAAGTTTATTTGGCACGATTTGGGTATAGCACGATTGAAGAATTGCGGCACATTTTTATGTAACACTACGTAAAATTAACTTTACACGGTTCGTGAAGGGGAAAAAATTTTGAGCGCGCAGTTGCCTGTGGTGGGTTACGCCATTGAGTCAAAGGGGGAGACCTACCGCCACCCCCGCAACCCTCACCCACCCACACCACCCTCCCAGCCTGCCCATGCCACCACCCCACCATCCCAGGATTCGTAATTCATATGTGTACAGTCCATCTTCTCTGCTACAAGATATGATTGTGAATTGTGTTTTGATCTTTAAATTACTTTATCTTGTATCTGCCAAGCAATCATGACACCCAGTAAGCATACCAGTGTTGCTCAAAGTGGCAAGAAATGGTGTAAGCATTTAAGTCTTAGAATTAACAAAGAAACAAAGATACGTATTAGACAAGACAACCTGTGGCCGTAATGAAGTGTTACTTTGTACACATAAAAAGAGGTAAACATAAGTTTGTGTGACTTACTGACTGACTGAATGACTGACTGAATGACTGACTGACTGAATGACTGACTGACTGAATGACTGAATGATGACTGACTGAATGACTGACTGAATGACTGACTGAATGACTGACTGAATGACTGACTGACTGAATGACTGAATGAATGACTGAATGAATGACTGAATGACTGACTGACTGAATGACTGACTGACTGAATGACTTACTGACTGAATGACTTACTGACTGAATGACTTACTGACTGAATGACTTACTGACTGAATGACTTACTGACTGAATGACTTACTGACTGAATGACTTACTGACTGAATGACTTACTGACTGAATGACTTACTGACTGAATGACTTACTGACTGAATGACTTACTGACTGAATGACTTACTGACTGAATGACTTACTGACTGAATGACTTACTGACTGAATGACTTACTGACTGAATGACTTACTGACTGAATGACTGAATGACTGACTGAATGACTACTGACTGAATGACTACTGACTGAATGACTTACTGACTGAATGACTTACTGACTGAATGACTTACTGACTGAATGACTTACTGACTGAATGACTTACTGACTGAATGACTTACTGACTGAATGACTTACTGACTGAATGACTTACTGACTGAATGACTTACTGACTGAATGACTTACTGACTGAATGACTTACTGACTGAATGACTTACTGACTGAATGACTTACTGACTGAATGACTTACTGACTGAATGACTTACTGACTGAATGACTTACTGACTGAATGACTTACTGACTGAATGACTTACTGACTGAATGACTTACTGACTGAATGACTTACTGACTGAATGACTTACTGACTGAATGACTTACTGACTGAATGACTTACTGACTGAATGACTTACTGACTGAATGACTTACTGACTGAATGACTTACTGACTGAATGACTTACTGACTGAATGACTTACTGACTGAATGACTTACTGACTGAATGACTTACTGACTGAATGACTTACTGACTGAATGACTTACTGACTTGACTGAATGACTTACTGACTTACTGACTTGACTGAATAACTTACTTGACTGACCGAATCACTTGATTGACTGGCCTGACTTACTGAATGACTTGCCTGACTTACTGAATGACTTGCCTGACTTACTGAATGACTTGCCTGACTTACTGAATGACTTGCCTGACTTACTGAATGACTTGCCTGACTTACTGAATGACTTGCCTGACTTACTGAATGACTTGACTGACTTACTGAATGACTTGCCTGACTTACTGAATGACTTGCCTGACTTACTGAATGACTTGCCTGACTTACTGAATAACTTGACTGACTTACTGAATGGCTTGACTGACTTACTGAATGACTTGACTGACTTACTGAATGACTTGACTGACTTACTGAATGGCTTGACTGACTTACTGAATGGCTTGACTGACTTACTGAATGGCTTGACTGACTTACTGAATGGCTTGACTGACTTACTGAATGGCTTGACTGACTTACTGAATGGCTTGACTGAATGACTTGACTGATTTACTGAATGGCTTAAAGTTAGACACTCAGTACAACCATCGACTTCAGTACCAGAACCTCTATCACAGTTGCTTTTTGCTGATAACACTGTGCTTTTGGGAGATTCTGAAAAGAAGTTGCAGAGGTTGGTGGATGAATTTGGTAGGGTATGTAAAAGAAGAAAATTGAAAGTGAATATGGGAAAGAGTAATGTGATGAGGATAACAAAAAGATTAGGTGACAAAAGATTGGATATCAGATTGGAGGGAGAGAGTATGGAGGAGGTGAATGTATTTTCAGATATTTAGGAGTGGACATGTCAGCAGATGGGTCTATGAAGGATGAGGTGAATCATATAATTGATGAGGGGAAAAGGGTGAGTGGTGCACTTTGGAGTATGTGGAGACAAAGAACTTTGTCCATGGAAGTAAAGAGGGGAATGTGTGAGAGTATAGTTATACCAACACTCTTATATGGGTGTGAAGCATGGGTGATGAATGTTGCAACGAGGAGAAGGCTGGAGGCAGTGGAATTGTCATGTCTGAGGTTAATGTGTGGTGAATATAATGTAGAGAATTCGTAGTTTGGAAATTAGGAGGAGGTCAGGGATTACCAAAACTATTATCCAGAGGGCTGAGGAGGGGTTGTTGAGGTGGTTCGGACATGTAGAGAGAATGGAATGAAACAGAATGACTTCGAAAGTGTATAAATCTGTAGTGGAGGGAAGGCGGGGTAGGGGTCGGCCTAGGAAAGGTTGTAGGGAGGGGGTAAAGGAGGTTTTGTGTGCGAGGGGCTTGGATTTTCAGCAAGCATGCATGAGCGTATTTGATATGAATGAATGGAGACAAATGGTTTTTAATACTTGACGTGCTGTTGGAGTGTGAGCAAAGTAACATTTATGAAGGGATTCAGGGAAACCGGCAGGCCAGACTTGAGTCCTGGAGATGGGAAGTGCAGTGCCTGCACTCTGAAGGAGGGATGTTAGTGTTGCAGTTTTATAACTGTAGTCTAAAGCACCCCTCTGGCAAGACAGTGATGGAGTGAATGATGATGAAAGTTTTTCTTTTTCGGGCCACCCTGCCTTGGTGGGAATCGGCTGATGTGTTAATAATATTAAAAAAAATATCAAATGAGCTTGGAAGCAAAACTTTTCTTGTACTAATTTAAATATTCCTTCATGTCTCCTGCTACTTACTGATATCAATCCTCTTTCCTTAGCTGTGAGTGAGACGAAGGAAATATAAGTGGAGGCACATGTGCAGATATATGAAAAGTCTTGCAGCTACCATGTTTAACATCCTTGTGAAGAGCTAACCAGTGAAGGAGCTTGTGCATTACACTGGTGATAAAACAAGATATTTCATGAAGATGGCTGAAAATGAAGTGATATGTGGTGTTGAAGAATGGGAATCATTGCCTATTGGACATGGAATACACTCTGATGATAAAAGAAGATATGTGAAGATGATTGAGAATAAAGTGACAAGTGGTGCTGAAGATAGGGAATCAGTCTCATTTGGAAATGAATCAGTAATACTTCATGATAATTGTGAGGTGATGAACCCTGTTTATATTAGTGCAGTATATGGATAGTCAGTAGATGATGTCCACAGTAAATGTGTGTGTATGTGTAGACATAGAAATAATATTTATGTAGACAATTTTTTTTTATGTTATATCAAAATTTCTTTCTTGTTGCCTGTGTCCTTCTCAACCAATAACTTCTTTCAGCATTGCCAGCTAGAGTAAAGATTTTTCAAAGGGGCCATTTAGCAAGGCTTTTAAGTTCCAACCAGTAAATATTTAGGCCTAAACCATGTTTTAAACATCATACCTTATACCATAAACACATTAAAAACACAGTTGTTAATTATTATACCTCAGCATTTAACAGTGAAAATTATTAATTTTAGCTCCATTGAAAAAAGTTTAATATAAACAGACAGTTTGAAGAAATGTCTCAAATCAGCGACAATGCAAAAGTTTTGAAGATTTCAAGAGGTGGGAGCCAAGAACTGAGAATCGACCCCTGCAACCACAGTTAGGTAAGTACAATTAAGTAGGTGAATAGGCCGATATGTCTGACTTTCACTTGGGTCATAAATAAAGAAGAACTAAATGACATTCAGGACATAAGGAAAGTGCAATGTTATAGTGACATCAATTAGACCCTCTAGAGTTGTCCAAGGATGAAAGAATATAAATAAATGAAAATGTACAATCTGCTAATGTTCAAAATAACCAAAATTGGGATTAAGATGAAAACTTTTTGTCATACTCTGTTACAATGATATTTCAAGAAAACAGTTTCAAACCAAAAACAAATAAAAAAGGAAAACAAACAGATTTATTGCTCAGAGTTTTTATAAACAAACATAATTGGAGGAAACTAAATAAATAGCTGGAATTAAAATCACTCTCATTAAGAAGAAACTGGCCATTTTATGTCAAGCTTACACCAAAATAGAAAAGCATATTCAGTGTGGGGGTAGCATTTTAGGGTGACTTCCTAAACTTTGCCTACTGGTAAGTAACTTGGCTACTTAATCAATAGAACACATTTGTTCTTTAGACTGATGTGCTTCTGTAAGAAGTAAGAAATATGAATGATGCTATTATACAAATGCTTGAATATACAGTAGACCCTCAGTTAACGAAAGGTCTAGTTAACGAAAAAATCGGTTACTGAAAGCTTTTTTCGCAATCAGATAGCGAAAAAAGCTCGGTTACCGAAACGTATTAGACGTGTCCGCCTGCTCCGCGCCTGGCCTGTGCCTGTGCAAGACGCCAGTGTAGCGTTGTTTACCATTGAGAAAACATTACCCAGCGCGCTCTTTCAAACATTCACAATACATTTGGTGTCTTTTTTGGTGGTTTAGTGATTGTCACTGTGAAATAAGTCACCATGGGTCCAAAGAAGCTTCCTAGTGGCACCCCAGTGGTAAAGAGAGTGAGGAACACCATCGAACTGAAGAAAGAGATAATAGAAAAATATGAGAGTGGCGTACGTCTGAGTGATCTTGCCAGGATGTACAAGAAAAGTGCATCTACTATCGGCACTATCCTGGCAAAGAGAAATGAGATCAAGGAAGCTAATGTTGCAAAAGGGGTTAATTTGTTAACGAAACAAAGATCGAAAACAGTGGATGAGGTTGAGAAGTTACTGATGGTGTGGATCAATGAAAAACAGATAGCGGGTGATAGTATTTCCATGGCGATAATTTGTGAAAAGGCAAGGAAGTTGCACGCAGATCTTGTCAAGACAATGCCTGCAACCAGTGGTGATGTGAGTGATTTTAAAGCTAGCAAAGGCTGGTTTGAGAGGTTTAAGAAACGTAGTGGCATACACAGTGTTGTGAGGTATGGTGAGGCAGCCAGCTCAGACAAACGTGCAGCTGAAAAATTTGTGAGTGAATTTAAGGGGTTTGTAGAGGCTGAAGAATTCCTCCCCCAACAAGTGTTTAATTGTGATGAAACAGGCCTGTTTTGGAAGAAAATGCCCAACAGGACCTTCATTACTCAGGAGGAAAAGGCACAGCCAGGACACAAGCCTATGAAAGACAGGCTAACTCTTATGATGTG
>WNWK01036639.1:0-19032 GCA_009830355.1 Cherax destructor
TAACCTGGCACATGACTCCTACCTGCTCAAAAAATGTCTTTCCCCTCTCAAAGCTCACCTGATTTTGTGATGTTCCTCACTGTCAATATTCTCAAACTAAAGGAATGTGGCAAAATTCTAAAGTCCATGAAAAAAAAGTGCCCTAAGCCTTTCCAGTGAAAAATAATGGATCAAATTTCACTTCAATTAGCCTACATAGGAACCGAGTTCATACGATCTCCCAAACTCCCTTTTCCCAGTTGTCTTATCCTCCTTAATAGCATCAAATGAACAAGTACATTAAATTCTACTAGGCCATCTGGATGATCTAGCGAGATTACGTGGGCACAACTGTGTTAGAGGAATATATAACTGGAAAACACATGGCTCAGCTCCAAAACCAGCTGTGATGCTGGTCTACAAATTTTCCCAGGTGAGACCCCCTTTGTAGAAAAGGTATATTAAAATATGCCTGTTGTTACAACGTCCAACATGGAGAGTGCCCATCACACAGCTATAAGAGAACATCATCTGGAGTTTCTCTTTTTTCGGAACCTATTTAATAAACTGGAACACATCTCGACCCATTAATCCTCCACAAGGCAGCGGCTCTCGCTTTCCTGAATACCAGTGTGAATAGATGCTGATCAAGGCTTGGGATGCAAGACACAATGAAGACATCACCGGAAAAAGCTTCACTGTGGTTGAGTGCTCGTAGAGCAAGAAAAGTTCCACTTCCTTGTATCCTGCATTGGGGGTAATCCCCCTGATTGAATCACAATCTATTCCAGAGGGGAACAGCTGGCGTGGGGCTATTAATACGTATCCCCCTGGCGGACACTATATCTTTTATGTACAGAATAGTGCTGTTCATCACAAAGTAGACTGCAATCTGAACAAAAGTGGATGCTTAGGTCATCGGTACAACTTCGTCTCAGTAGAAAAAAGACCCTAGGACCCTAGGGCAAACGTGCAACAGATTTCCTCATTGAACTGGGGTTTAGGCTCCTCGACATTACTAGAGACCCAAGGTCTACCACCTTCCCATTCCAGTCTTAATGTGGCAATCTAGAGAGGATGCCTGTTGCCTTCTCAATTGCCGCCCAGCTTCCCAAAGGGGCTGGAGGATATTCATAAGCTGTATTAAAATTTTGTTGCAAAGTTGTCCTATAATGCTCACCTATGGGAAAATATGGCGTGGTAGGAGAACAACAATAGTACAACGACTTGTGGGAGATATCTTAAGATTTTTTCCTTAAAGCCATTTTATTTACTTCTTTGAGGAAATAGATCCTCAAAATATGTACCAGATGATGTTATATATATATATATATATATATATATATATATATATATATATATATATATATATATATATATATATATATATATATGGGGAGATAATCACACTCACACAGTCTTGGGTCATTGTTAACTAAGTTTGACGTGAGTTTACTTGCAGTCATTAATTACGATGAACATTGCTTTGAAGGGACAAGAGCTACATCAATCACTATGTTGGTGGTGGAGAAAAAAAGTGGTGAAAAACTTGCAGTTGACATTGCAGAGTGTGGTCCCCGCTGACATTACCCAGTGGGGGTTGCTTCCTTCTTTTGTAATCACAAAAGCAATGGGGGTAGAGCTCAGGTTTGGCATACACAAAGCTCTGTGTGTGTGTGTGTGTGTGTGTGTGTGTGTGTGTGTGTGTTTTAAGAGTAGAAATCTATAGTTACCCCGACAGGCCAAGGAAGCTAAGGTTAATTCACTTTCTAATACTAAATACAACAGCAACAAAACAATTTCCCAAACACTTTTTTACAGATCATGAGTCAAGAATTTTTATCAAAATCTTATTATACCAAGTTAAATTCATTCTCTTTGACTACACTGGATTAAGCAATTGTACATCAGCTCCATTAGTAATGACTGGGACACTTCTCATACTATATTTTCTCCTAGGTTCAATTATATCTAAAAGACAGGAAAATAACAAAAAAAACATTGCAAGTCCTTGTCCACAGGATGATTCAGCATCACGTGTGTTATGCAAGATACGAAAAATATATATAACGCCTGTTATACAAAGATCAATCAAATGTTTGACATTGTCCCAGTTAAAACTTGGCAGTAATAATTCTGAAAGTACAATACTCAACTTTTTTTATAGTTTGTTTACATATATATTTTTTTTTTAAAAAGATGTTATTATAAAAGTCTTCCTTTCAAAGGTCTACAATATTTGTATAAAAAAAGGTTATTAAAAACGTAAATAGTTGAAGATCAACATTGGATCTTTCAAGGGCAGGATGGAGGGTGTAGGTGCAGTAGATCTTTCAAGGGCAGGGGATGGAGGGGGTGATGTAGGTGCAGTAGATCTTTCAAGGGCAGGGGATAGGGGGGATGTAGGTGCCTTAGTTCTGCTGAATGGCGCCGCTTGATACAAGGAACTGAAGCCACCCTCCCGTCCCTCGGGTTAAAGCTGATTACCTCCTCTCTAGGCTGTGTATGACCTTAATGGGTTTACCATTCCCCCACCCATGAATATTATGATGACAATATCAACAAAGTCGCCTTTCGTGAGCAGTGACTTTTTTAAATCTCCTCAAATATTTTACCATCAGAAATCACCAAATATTTTTTTTTTTACCATGGAGGTCACTTATATACTATGGACTGAACAATATTACAGTTACACTTATATTTATAAAAAATAAATAAATAAATTAAATAAATATATATGTATATATAAATTCAGTTTTTTCGGTATTGACCCATAAATAATTTTAACCGTTATGGAATTTTTTCCATGAACATTGCATTGCTCCTTGAATGCAATTTTATAATAAACACTAAAACATTGTTGATTTTAAACATACATGTGTATATATATATATTTAAAACTTCAGAAATTTGTTAACCAACAATTATAATCACTTTGAAAGTCTAGCTACAAGCACTGAAATATTCTTTCACCTGAAATACAGTGCTAATAACTATCGTTTAAAAAATTAAATTAACAAGTCATATAATAATATTTTTAATATTTTTAAAATTTTGGAAACTTCATATAATATACTTTTAACAACAGTTTTAAGTTACGGAATTCTGCTTATATACACTTTGCCTCTTTTTTTCCCTATGTAATAAACGCTCAATTCGCATTATCTTAAAGACTGGGAATATAATAAACAATTTTTTTTTCAGAAATTATTTAGCAAATTTCCCAATCAAAATTGATTCACAAAAACTTTAATGTTAATATATATTATAATATAAAAACTGCGGTTCCCTACTATAATACTCAAAATTCAACTTTTATACACGTAGCAGAAATTATATGGTTCTGACAACTAATATATATATATATATATATATATATATATATATATATATATATATATATATATATATATATATATATATATATATATATATACATATACATATATATTGAAAGGAGGTATCTGCAGAACATTGAGGAATGTATTTATATCCTGAATTTGAATTTTATTCCTGAGGATAATGTGGAATCTGGAGTGAATTCAACGTCAGTTTACAGATTAACTGATCCACAATAAAATAAATTTCGCGTTGCATTCCAGTTTTAGACCTTTGAGAAGCAGTCTTTTATGTCTTCATTGGGTCTGATCATTTTAAAGTTTTTAGGCCATTTGAAACTCAAATTTTGATTTTGAGGAGGAATCATTAGTCTTGAGATTTAGACGAGCATTTTCTCTAGTAATAGATACCCAATGACTCTTGCTAATCTCTGAGAATGAACTAAGAGTCTGGAAGAGCAGCTAGAGAGCTGCTGCAAGGACTATGTTTCTCTGCAGTAGCAGCAGCGGCAGCAGAAGCAGCAGCAGAAGTAGCAGCAGGTGTGCGGGTAGCTGCTGCATTCTCATGACCAGCAACAGCCCCAGCAGCAGGTGTGTGGGTAGTCAGGGCAGTGGACCTTATTCTCATATCCATACACCCAGAACTTGCCAGGGCCGCCTTTAAACCCGTACTCTCCCTTCCGCTACCGGGACGATGCGCACCTGGTGTCTCTGTCGAAAAAACACATTAGTTTTACTTTACTTGATTAATGAAAAAACTGGATTAGCGAACGGAGGCTCGAACCTAAACCACATTTTGCAATGAATGACCCAAACAATATTAGCACTTTACATAATGATGATACATACTGCTATTACAATTACCATTGTTGCTACTATTATTACTACTACTACTACTACTACTTTTTCTACTACTATTATTTCTACTACTGGTGCTGCTGCTGGCTGCTACTACTGCTACGACAACTAATTTTTTTTTACTGTTATTACGTCTACAATACCTGATTAATATTTTTATAATTCATTTATTATAGTTCTCATGGGACGTGTTTCAAGGGATAAACACTCCTTATCACATCGAGAGATGTACTCTTCAGAAATATAGTCATGAAAACACGCTAAGGAAGAACAAAAAACAAAAAAATAAACAGGCACAATACCGTGACTTGAACAATACACAAATAACCTGTGCATAGGGGACAAAATAATGACGACGTTTCAGTCTGATGTGGGCCATTAGCTAGTTGCACGGGGAATAGTCAGGTGGGACCAAAACGTCGTCATTAGTTTCAGTCTCATATGTACGGCTTATTTGTGACATTTACACATATTATAATCACTATACATGTGCAAATGCAAAACAAGCCATTTGGGGATGGAAGACACTAGCCTAGTGGCTTGTCTTGCTTTATAAAATCGCCTGTTTACGACTGATTGGGATATATATATATATATATATATATATATATATATATATATATATATATTTTAATATATAAAATTTTTGGGTCCACCTCTGGTACAAATTGTGGACCCATAGCCCCCGAAGTGGATAAAAAAGCTTCAGGAAGAATATTTGGATTTCTTCCTGATGCCATTTGAATATTCCCTTCTCCTACCACCATCTTTTATTTTTTACAATAGGTATGTTTTATTACAAAATTTGGTACAAAGATTTGAGAGATACATTGTTGATATAAAGATGGCATATACAGTACACGAGGTGAGAGATACATGTCTAGTACATATTGTTACATCTTTGTCACTGATTATAATGCGAAAATCTCATCCAGCTCTTCCGAGCTGGTGCGTACCAGAATACATGCATTACCCTCTGAACAGCAGCGCTGAGTCGCTGGAACAGAAAACTGCTGCCCTGGGACCCCTAGTTACCCTGTTGAGTCTTTTGCCCAGCCCCTGAGGAACTTAGATGCACTCTTTCCCCATGAGCCAAGGGTCTCTGAGCCTATGGGACAAACATATAATGATGGGCAAGTTCTCCATTATTTTCTCGATTTCGGGACTCCCTGAAGGTGGCAGCAGCCCCTCCTTCCTCCCTGGTGTACTGGAGATAGGTATCAGCCAAGGTAGATGCACAGTGTAGTCCCACCCACCTGCTTGCCGTCTGTCAGGCTTGAAGGGTGATACCATCTGGACGCTTTTGGTTGCCATCAGATCTGCATAGTTGGGGTGGTTCCTTACTGCTGGGCATCCGGCTGTTGTGAGGCTCCTCTTGATAATGTTATTAACCTCTTCATGTCTTCAATCTTTCCCTCAGTTTACACACAAGACCATGGTCCCCGAATCGGTCTGCTGCTTCACTGCCACAAATACACCTGTGTTCGGCGAGAATAGGGGCGGCAAGTCGAAGGGGGCAACACCAATGCGGATGGTCTGTGGGTCGAGGCGTGTCCAAGGCTGGAGTTGGGACAGCCAAAGAAAGTCCCCTGCATGAGGAGCTCTCACTGCAAGTAGGCGGGCTCTACCCTTTCCCCTGACACACTCTAAAGCATTGCTGAGGCTATATTCTCTACTATTGGGCCATCCCAGTGCGACTGTTTGTAGTTGTTGGGGGAGCAGGCCTGGTTTCGGGAGCCTGTTAGGTTATCCCAGATCCTGGCTCCACCCAACGAACTTTTGGTCATGGATTCCAATCGTGCCCCTAAGATGTTCAGGGAGAATTGCTGCTACAAGCCCTCTGGATGCAATGCATGAAGACAGGAAAGCAGGTAGAGCAATCTGAGATGACTGCGGACACCAATGCCTCCTAGTCTGACTGGGATTGTAGCTTGGTCCACTGCCCATCTTCTAGAGTAAGGTTAAGTACTTTAGTAAAGATCTGCCTCAGGATACTGTCATATTCGTGCAGTATAGGATTATCATATGAAGGAGCACATCTTAGGAAATATGTCAACCTGGGCAGACTCAAGCATTTGTGAGGAGGTACAAGGCATCATGGGTGTCAAGATTGCCTATTCGTTGTTCCATTCTCCTCAATTCTTCCAGTTTCTTCCTGAGAATTGTGTCAATGGCATCTCTTCCCAGAGGTGCTCCAAGCAAGACACTATTAGTAGGGGCAATGACTGTTGCTCCTGGTAGTTTTGAAAACACTGCATCTATCACTTGTTGATTGACTGATATGATTTCACATTTGGATGGATTCAGGATGAGACCCATTTCCTGCAGGGTGCTTTCCTCTAAGTGCTTCAGCAGTGTCAGCATCTCTGGGGGAAATGTATCTTCACTGGTGATAATTCTGATTGCTCCCACTGTGTTGCCCTCTTCAATTTTCTTGCTCACTTGGGCCTGATTTTTAACCTCGTAATCCTCTTTTCATATATTTATTATTATTATTTAATTTAATTATATTATATTATTATTTATTATTATTATTATTTATTATTATTATTTATTATTATTATTATTATTATTTATTATTATTATTATTATTATTATTATTATTATTATTATTATTATTATTATTATTATTATTATTATTATTACACTCAGGGGGATTAAACAGATAGGGGGGGTCATGCAGTGCCGGGGGAATGAAAGGCAGTCAGATTCGTTCCAAAAAAAAGTTTGGGAGCATCAGTCCTTGGGATCCAGGCCTTCACCAGCATCAAAGGGTCAGCTTCCTTGAAAATCCCCCCCAGCATGGGGTTCTGCCCAGAACTCACAGCCTCAAGTACCCAAGCTCGACTCCTTACGGGCTCCCATCTAACCAAGCTTCCATCTGCACAGTCAATGCTGGATTAGTTACTTCAGAAAGGGTACCGGAGGCTGGTGGTAGTGGCATGTGCCGGAGGCTTTGGGATAAAAAACATCACTGGGGATGTGGGTGTCTAAAGGGGAAGTGTAGGTAGGGGTAGCTGTTGGTATCATGGTGGGCTACAACCTCATGGTTACCCCTGCTGAGCTGTCGTAAGTGACCACTGCAACAATTATGTTCACTTGTATGTGTCGCTTTTCCCCCTGCCCACACTTTGTTCACTAAACCTCTGGTCGTGGCATCCTGCTGATCACCACCTGCACCCACCCCCATATTACTTTTTATCCCGCTTTAACTTCAAAATATATAGCTCTTCTACCTCTACCTTCATTCCCCCATCTTCATTCCCTCTATCTTCATTCCCTCTACCTTCATTCCCTCTACCTTCATTCCCTCTCCTTCATTCCCTCTACCCTTCCCTCTACCTTCATTCCCTCTACCTTCATTCCCTCTACCTTCATTCCCTCTACCTTCATTCCCTCTACCTTCATTCCCCCTACCTTCATTCGGGGAATTGTAGTTTCCCCTACGATAGGCTCAGAGCTGATTACTCTTCCTTCTTCCTTTCCCTAAGCGCTGTATATCTTTAAAGGTTTGCGCTCTCAAGGGGAATCTAATGATAATTATATTTTTTAAAACATCTCCTCCTCCTCCTCTCCTACTCTAGCTCTTCTCCCCCTACCAGCCTCTCCTGAAATTCCCTCGCACCAGCACCTCATTCTCTGGTCCTACTACTACTTCCCTCCTCCTCCACCTCCACCTCCTCTTCTTCCCCCTTACCTCCTCTACAATTACAGCAATTTCAGGATTTGATTTGAAAAAAATCTTTGTACCGACAGGGGGCTGAAGAAGTCACACTAGGGAGGCAATGGATTGCTTTCCCTATACTTCTTCCAAAAACATGTGTGAAAGTGCGGGAAACCCACGATAATAAACTGGTCCCATGACACACTGATATTTTCTAAGTAATTTCCTTCTCACGCAAAGCTTTAAAACCTGTCGTGCAGGTAATACATTTATCAGGGTAATTTTCCCCTTACTGCGTTTTAAACGCGATGTCGGAAATTTTAAAATTTTTTTAAAGCTGTAGATAATTATTTGCATGTTGGCAACACTGATATATTTTTTCCCGGTGAAGGACAGTTGGGGACGATCGGTTTATGGATCCGGAAAAATCTCAGGGGTTGATCGGTTTATGTATCGGGGTAAAATTTCAGGAATTCTCCTGAACCATAAACTCCAAAAACTTCCACCAAATTCATATTATACACCTACAACATTATATTATCTTTGTACCTCACGAGACTCCCCAGGGCCCGGCTCGAAATTGATCGGTTCGTACATGGGGGTAAGAATCTCAGAAAAAAGACGATCTCAGTGTATATAAGAAGAGGGTTTACATCTTTCAGTAAATATACACAGAAAGTTTATTTTAATATCTAATTTTGGGACAAAATCATACTTGTTTTTAGGTACTGTTTTCCCAAACTCCCCTTAATGATGTACGTTTAACCTAACAAACCCAGCTATAGAAATATAAATGACTATCATTGGGCTACAAAATTTTTATATTTGACGTTGAGTTTAAATGAGCGTGGGGCTCCCGTCAAACTCTACAGGAATATAAGTCATTTCACATTCACTGACTGCCCAATGAGCGACAGCAAGATTATCTGCGGTCTACGGGAGTGCAACGATATATTTCACTAACTGAAATATTCTTTAGAAAATTTCTAGCAGATAAACTTGACCAGTATAGAGAAACGGAGAAACAACCATATAATATACATCAAGGAAAAATGAACGCGTAAGTAGTCTTTAAGTAGACATAAGCTGTTTAAGGAATATTTTACTAATTCCAGTCTAGTATTATTTTTTCATGGGCAGTTAAGATTGTAGGGGCCATATGGGATATGAGGAAGGGGGAATAAATAGCCTTAATGAAGGATGGAGAAGTTAGCTTCAGTTCCTTAGATCAAAAACTTCCATTCTCACTGGGAAAATGAACTTCAGAGAAATATAAAGACTTGAATCACAGCAAGTTATTTCGAACTAGAAATTACAATGGAATGTAATCGTGGAGAAGTATTGTAAATAATTAACTATGATCTTAGATCATTTAGAGTAAAATTTTATTTCCACATGATACAATTTTTGTATAGAGATGGGGTGACATTTGTTTGCATGCAAAAGCCCTGGTTATTCAGAGCATAACCCTGGCTTCATTGCTTCCCCAATAAAATTTTTTTCTCTTAATGTCTCTACAAATATGCAGTATTTAGAAATGTTTAAATATTCAATTTTGATTCTTCGAAGCTCCAAATAATTTCGAACATTACGTCCGGAGCCCACCCAAAGTTTCGTCAATTACGGCCCTAAAACTGAACATTTTGAAAGGGGGTCAATTTTAGCAAGTTCTGATTCTTGGGGATAGCCATGGCTTGTCATATAATTCAAAATTTATCTATCAAGATCTTTTTTCCCCTTAATTTTTTTTTCTAATATACAATATAATTGACTCACTTTTGATATGACTCATCATGCAACAGTATTGACCCCACTATGCGATAGACCTGACCCACCACGAAAGAACGCTGATCTAACATGCAATATAACTGAGGGACAATGATCCCCCCGACCATCCCACAAAATGCTAATCTATCATGCGAAGCGCTGACCATGTAATGGTGAGGCGGATGAAGCAGCGGATCTGTCCGTACTTTACAGGAGGGCGGCCCACGACCCTTTGGGGTTGCCGAGGCAAACCCGCGTCCGTGTCCGTGCGTCGACGACTGGCGTAGAAACAACGGTCCTTGTAACCCGAGGGAAACCGTGTACCAACCATCTCCGTGGCCCACGAAAACCGTGTCTGTAGGGGTGCGGAATCATCATTCAGACATACAGACAACACACGTGATGGTGACTTCTGTGGAAAGGGGCCGGGAAAATCAGAAAAGACATCACGGTAAGTGTTATAGTGAATGAAGATGGACAGAGAACCTCACGGCTAACAGTACGACATCGCAGATAAAGCTTTCTGACCATACCACGGGTGGGGTTCGAAACCCCCGGTCACAGAGTCTCAAAACTCCCGACCGTCGCGTAAACCACTGAACAATCAGCCAATCGCATAAATAGCAAAGACTATACGGTCTTCTGGGGGTTTCTTCTACCATCACAGACTTACTGTGGAGGACACTATTTTTTCAACATTGCTACTTCGCGTAAATACTTTCCCTCGATATTTTTCTCGTCCTAACGTTTGTAATAGTAGATGCAAACTTTATTCCTAAAACTTTGCCAGCGTAGCGACTTTGAAGTCTAAAAGATCGAACCCCGGGTATGATCCATCAACCTTGAAAGGGCTGCTGCGGAAAGCGAGGATAAGTAAGGTTTCTAATTGATATTTGTGTGTATCAATCACAACGTGATTTTATTTTACAAAATGGGCCCGGGGAAGCTCTAAGCGAGGCAGCGTCACACAGGATGTGCCTTTTTTTTTACAAAGGCTAAATGGCAATTAGTGCAGGAGGAGGAAGGAACATTTGTCTTGATGGCGAGGATAAATGGATATTTTAGCTGCGGTCTGGGGATTAGCCGAGGGGTGTGTGGTAATGACATATTCCACTCAGGATGACACCGCCGTGTGGTATAGAATGCTCCGACAGGAGAGAGGTCTCATTGCAGCCTGGGCAAGTAAATGACTGTGCTTATATTCAGTAGGCCCAAGTCCTCTGGGACGTCGACCAACGTACAGACAACTGTTCAGAAGAAACTGTAGAACAGAGAAACACACAAACTAATAAGTAGACAGAAATATAGAGACAGAAAGACAGCGACAGAGTCAATGGTAGACAAGACATATAGGCAGAGGCACAGAGATGATGAGTGAGAGAAGAGAGAGAGAGAGAGAGAGAGAGAGAGGAGAGAGAGAGAGAGAGAGAGAGAGAGAGAGAGAGAGAGAGGAGACCATCAAAAGAATATAAGAAATGCCTCACAGGGGTTCCATAATAGGAGCCGAGTTAAGATGACAGGCACAGAGAGCAAAATGAATCATCACATAAGCGGTCTCCGAGGGATATGACCACAACATAAAAGATGGTCAAAAGCGCCGAAAGGGTGGACAGGTAAAAAAACGGTTCATAAGGGCTGGGACCAGGACACGGGAATACAAGGGTTGGGCCCAAAGAATTGGAACAAAAGGACTAGCACCAGGAACTGAGAACAAGGGCACACACACACACCCACATACACACTCACCCACCCCCTTGCCGTGGCACTCAGAGCACTGGAGGGGCCGGTACCCTTGCAGCGTGGCACTCCTTAACGGAGGCAGTGTGTGGCACTTGCACCACCTTCACCTCGTCGTGGAACAGGTGAGCGGGCTGAGCCTCCACGTCCCAGGGCAACGGTGCCGCTCCGTTGGGGACCATCCACATCGCCGCCACCGAAAAGGGGTAAAGGCCCAGGACGTCTCTCGTTTCTCTGAAAAAGTCTGTAGCTCATACTGTTGGGGAGGGGGGGGAGAGCATGTTAGTCAGGGTAGTTGGTTGAGTTACTGGGAGAGATGGCCGCCATCTTCACCAACAACATATGAAAGGCGAACCACGGTACGGGTGGGGTATGGAACCCATGGAGAGTGAGGCGTAGAACTCAGGCCAGTTCGTAACCCACTCGGCCAGCTGGCCATGGGTTCAAACTCCACCCTATCGTGGTTTTTTTCACTCGTTTTTTTGATTTCGTGACATGTAAGGCGAGTTCGTAATTCTGCTGGAAAAAGCTCAAAACCTTTCAGTAATTCTGCTGTTAGATAAACAAATAATTATAATGGAAGAATGTTGGTTCACGACCTACACATTCACCTACAGATAATTTAAAATAAATGAAGAACGATAGATGAGCGATTCATTCCTGAAGAAGAACCCTGTCAGCCGTTCTGATCGGACCAGGTGGCCGAGGGACACCCTGTGGTCTGGCCAGCAGTCCAAATCTCTTGGGAAAAAAGTAAAAAAAATTGAGTCGTGAGTGTAAAATATCTCACGGCCAGTATACGAAAATGGACGGGAGATAGAAAAGAGAGAGAGAGAGAGAATGCCTGCGGTATTTTTACAGGGGTGATAAAGGAAGGGGAAAAAAAATTTAATCCCCAGGTTCAGATGTGACACTGTATCAAAGGATAAAGAGGTTTTCTTTTTGTGGTAAATGATTGAGAGACTAGGAAGGCGCACTGTGTCACTGAAGATTCTGCTCAAAAGGTTATAGTGCAGTGTGTTGGCTGAGAGGTGAGGCTAGTGCTTGCTGAAGGTGGCTCTATGACTGACGCTGTATGGAAGCCTGCTGCCGATGTTAGTGTTTGGTATTGTCTTGTGACTATAGTGCCGTTACTGTTTGGTGATGTACAATGACTCTTGAACCATATAAAATATCAGTCTTTGTGACACTGTAGCAGATAGTGCTTTCATGAACACTACAATAACTAACATGGTAGCAGATAGTGCTTTGATGAACACTACAGTGACTAACATGGGGGAAGACAGTGCTTTGATGAACACTACAGTGACTAACATGGAAGAAGACAGTGTTTTGATGAACACTACAGTGACTAACATGGTAGCATATAGTTCTTTCATGAACACTACAGTGACTAACATGGTAGCAGATAGGGCTTTGATGAGACTACGTGACTAACATCGTAGCAGATAGTGGTTTGATGAACACTGTGCTAACATGGTAGCAATAGTGCTTTTTGAACACTACAATAACTAACATGGTACAGATAGTGCTTTTATGAACACACAGTGACTAACATGGTAGCAGATAGTTCTTTTATGAACACTACAGTGACTAACATGGTAGCAGAGAGTGCTTTGATGAACACTACAGTGACTAACATCGTAGCAGATAGTGCTTTGATGAACACTACAATAACTAACATGATAGCAGATAGTGCTTTGATGAACACTACACTGGCTAACAGGGTAGCAGATAGTGATTTCATAACACTACAATAACTAACATGGTAGCATATAGTGCTTTCATGAACACTACAATAACTAGCATGGTGGAAGACAGTGCTTTGATGAATACTACAGTGACTAACATGGTAGAAGACAGTGTTTTGATGAACACTATAATGACTAACATGGTAGCAGATAGTGCTTTGATGAACACTACAGTGGATAACATGGTAGCAGATAGTGCTTTGATGAACACTACAGTGACTAACATGGTAGCAGATAGTGCTTTGATGAACACTACAGTGACTAACATGGTAGCAGATAGTGCTTTGATGAACACTACAGTGACTAACATGGTGGAAGACACTGCTTAGATGAACACTACAGTGACTAATATGGTAGAAGACAGTGTTTTGATGAACACTACAGTGACTAACATGGTAGCAGATAGTTGTTGTTGTAGGTTCGCCGGTATGTCCGGCCAGGTCTTCTCAAATGGTGACCCGGCCTAGGTAGCAGATAGTGCTTTGATGAACACTACAGTGACTAACATGGTGGAAGACTGTGCTTTGATGAACACTACAGTGACTAACATGGTGGAAGAAAGTGCTTAGATGAACACTACAGTGACTAATATGGTAGAAGACAGTGTTTTGATGAACACTACAGTGACTAACATGGTAGCAGATAGTGCTTTGATGAACACTACAGTGACTAACATGGTAGCAGATAGTGCTTTGATGAATACTACAGTGACTAACATGGTGGAAGACTGTGCTTTGATAGACACTACAGTGACTAACAAGAGTCCACAACTGTAAAATTGTAAAATGTGAGAGAGAGTTAGCTAAAGGATTCTATAAAGTCATTCTTGAGATTGCTAGACGAAATATTACAGATTAAACGCTTAGTGTGGGACACCACAAACATAGCTCTTCTTCTGTAGCTAGAAATGGGTAATCATCAGTGGGTAAGGAGTTATGTGCTTCAGAAAGTAGGTGGTTAAATAGCCCCTGGGTAATCAGGAGGGCTAGACAGGGATCCATGGATAGGGAAGGTAGCTCCAGTTCTTTGCATCAAGAGCCCTTCACCGGCATCAAGACAGATTGTTATCTGATGCTGTGCAGTCTAAATTATTCATGTTATTTAGACATTTAAACTCATGGGCTTCTAGATCACAACTCACAGACTTATAAATCACAACTCACAGACTTTTAAATCCCAGTTCACTAACTTTTAAATCACAACTCACAGACTTCCTGCCACCATGCGAGATTATTTTATGAATTAGATTTGCTCAATCTTTGTTGATGTCGTACAGCTAGTCTACGGAGGATCGAGTCTTCACCATTCCTTGCACTGAATAACCCACGTGAGTTTAGTTTTCTCATAAAATATAAACCTCGTGAATTATGAAGTTTACCTGAATCACTGGTGCAATATTTTTGTGATGAGGTACAATTTTTTTCATTGGCCTAGTATGGCGTCAGGTAACTCTTCGAACTCCTTCCAGCTGCGTCCTCAGCGTTCGAAGAAGTGCTCGCCTCAGGTGTTGATGTGTCTTGCGATAACGAAACTAAACCAACCGGATTTTTCGTTTTATTTCGATATTGTTGACTAATTGTATATTAATAGTTTATATATGTTCAACGTATCCTGAGCTAGAATAACAAACATTATGTTTTTCGTTGTAATGTTAGAGTGAGTAGAAATGAGCTAACGACACCTCGGCCAAAAACACAAGTGTTTAGGTCACACAAAGTTATTTAAAATAATGTGCAAAGTTTGAGAGAAAAAAGTTAGAACTTTAATTTTTTATTTGAAAGCAAGTTTAAGTAGACAGGACGGTACCAAAAAAGTGACTAAAGTAATTGAAACAAACGCAATAATGATTAAAATTATCTAAATGAAACTTATCCAGAATGTATTCCACGAGGAGGACTAACATTCTGCCGTGCAAGTCACGCACAGGTCACGCACAAGTCAAGATAACACTGATATATCACATAATTTGAATGCTACATGTTGACCTCCTGGCACAACTAATGTTGCTACGTCACGACGGGGCCGCAGATATTTCCTCATAACTTAAAACTAAAATACTTAGGCAGTCTTTCAACAGATTATATTAACGCAATGAGCGTCTTAGTATTTGCTTTAAAAATAAAAGGAAGTTATATTAAACAAATGAGAGTTGCAGTGATGCAAATGACCCATTAAGTAATTCACCGTCAAACTCTCAGCCTTCCTTCATACTGCCAGCTTGCTGTAGGGCAGATAATTTTATTTATGGAGCATGGAGAGGAGGACCATGGCATAGATATAATTTTTAAAATTGGGAAATGACGTCAAGATAGACTGCGGCGTGTCTCACGCTCTAATTGGAGAACAAGCTGAGCTATAAATGTTTTTTTAACGCTCTTGGATAAATTGTCGGGAAAATTGATCTTTGAAAAGGGGAGGCGCCAGTTGGACCAAAAACCTCAATATAGGTTAAGAGATGCATCTATTTCGATCTCCTCCAGAGACTCTTCTGCTGAAGAGGATTTGAATAGCGTCGGACGTGGATCCGAAGAGAATGTGAAGAGGGTTTGAACTGGGTCTCTGTGTTTGGTTTTAGGTCCGACTGGTTTCTCACCTTCGGCAATATTCGAAGTATAGAACGTGCGTTTTGGTTAGTTAAGGTAAGGTAGGGAAAAGTTACACTGTATTGTTTTGTGAAATGTCTCGGTGTGTCTGATGGCTGCCCCCCGGTTTTAAACTCAAATTTGCCCTCCAGCTTCCACTAAATTTTTTGCTGCCTTAGCTACTGCCCCGCTCCGTACCCGGACAGAGATTTCTTAAGTCTCCTGGTACATTTCTTCCCCCATGTTATTGAAAAAAAGTTATAATGTAAACCAGTATAATAACTGTATAAATTTTTTGTTTGTTTGTGTCTCCAACTCCCTTAAAATAAAAAAATAATTGATAATATAAATAATAAAAATTAGTATGTCTAATCATATTGTAGTTTTCCCCCTGTCCACCAAGGCAGCCAATTAAATTGGGTATATTCAGCGAGCAAACACTCAAAAATTTCCCAATGTTTCTTTTTTAAGGACGTGTGATCTTCATCGGGGATTCGTCCCTTTGACCTGTCTGTCAAATGCTTTTGCAGTGTCTGGGAAGACGCTTTGTTTCCCTGTGAAAGGGACTTTCTCCTGGGGTCTTTGAGCCAGATTTACTGAGGTGATTTGGGGCCCCGCCGGAAACGTCTGGGAGACTGACCAAGAGTCTCTTTCCTTTTCCGATATTTGAATTTGCTTCCCTCCCAATTTGTATTCCGGACGGTCTTCTCCCTTTCCCCCCTCGTGTTTCTTCTCCCACGATCACTCTCTGCCCTCCCAGCCTTCAGCTATTCCTTGGTACAATGGAGTGCCTTGACATGTATCCATCAATTTTCGACCAGCATGTTGTGTCCTCTTGTGTCGAAGGTATTCTTGCAGGTTAAAAATACATAGGCAATCCATTTCTTTTTTTTCCCTAAATCTTGCACTTCTATAAAAAAAACATAGTATCGTGGGGGAAAACTCCGTGAGGAGCAAATGCCCCAAAGTTTTCTTATTGGTGCCCCCAAGAGATCCGGCTCTCTGGGTTCGGTGGTGTTGCGGGGAACCCAAGCCCCCTAGGTGCTCATGGTGATATTCCATAAGGAACCCAGGTATTTTAGGTGCTCATGGTGGTTTTCCCATAAGGAACCCAGGTATTCTAGGTGCTCATGGTGGTGTTCCATAAGGAATCCAGGTACTCTAGGTGCTCATGGGGGTTTCCATTAGGAACCAAGGCATTCTAGGTGCTCATGGTGGTGGTATAGAAACCAGGCATTCTGGTGCTCATGTGGTGTTCCATAAGGAACCCAGACATTCTAGGTGCTCATGGTGGTGTTCCATAAAGAATCCAGGCATTATAGGTGCTCATGGTGGTGTTTCATAAGGAACCCAGGCATTCTAGGTGCTCATGGTGGTGTTCCAAAAGGAATCCAGGCATTCTAGGTGCTCATGGTGGTGTTCCATAAGGAACCCAGGCTTTTAGGTGCTCATGGTGGTTTTCCCAAAAGGAACCCGGCTCTCACGTGTACCGCTAGTTTCTTTCTAATTATATTTTCCAACACCTTTGATTGTACGTCAAAGATCTGGTCTGTAATTTTTTTTGTGTGTGGGGAGAGCGCTCTCATCAAGACCCCTCTTCCCCCGCCGATTTGAAACCCGATTTCCCCAAAAACCATTGGCATGAGACCACCCCAGGCAATTTACTTGCGCCTTCCTCTATATCATACCTTTGCAGCATTGAAACCAGAAAAAAACTGAAAATTTTCCAGCTTCTAAGGCTTGTAAGCCTCTAGGCAGGGGTGGAGGACGCTTGCACCTCCTCTTAAAAACTCTTTGTCTTTTCATTTTCCCCCAAATGAATAAAATCGTACTGCTTCTTTGTTCATGTTATCGCAGCTGCTTTGGTGCGCTGCAAGAAGCCAGACCAGTGGAAAACATATCTGGTATACAAGGTGTTATAGTCTAAAAAAAAATTTTTTTTCGTATGTTTTCTGTTTTTAATACTGCATTTCGGAAAAAGACATCAGAAAAGTAAAGAGTCGCCCTCTTTGAGGGACTCTAAAAAAACTCAAGAACACTAGAGAAGAGCCGCTCTTCAAAGGATTTTGAGAGCACTAGGGGACACTGCATTCTTTTAGATGAAAATGGACGGAAGAGCTACTCATTGTGTGAAAAAGCTGCTGAACAAGACACTATAAAAAAAAGCAACGAGAGATCAATTGGTTATGATTCGCTGTTCCCAGTCCTAGTAGTTGGTGTTACTGTGTGAAATTACAGTGTGGTCCTACGGTGCAGTGTGGTCACGTACAGTGCAGTGTGGCCCGTACAGTCAGGTGGTCATCAGCGTTCGGCACAGTGTGTCCGGGAAAGGGGGATGATGCAGTTTTGCAGTATAACTATATATATATATATATATATATATATATATATATATATATATATATATATATATATATATATATATATATATATATATATATATATATATATATATATAAATTTCTTTCCCGGTTTTATGTAAATTTAATTACCTTCTTTCACTGCCTTTGAAGGGAAAAGAGCTAGATCTATCACTAGGACTGTCGTAGCAGCAGTGAAAGATAATAGATAAATAGATAGATAGATAGAGAGGGTTCTCAAGGGGTAAGGTCGCTCCTTTTCACTGGGTTATAAATAAGTCATCCGGAGACGTGTTCAACGATGCAAATCAGTGACCGCGTAAATAAAAAAGATTTTAATTAATTATCATCCCGTGTGCTGACTCAAAACACTAATGTGACATCACGAAACTCATACCATTTTTTTTAAAAAAAAAAAAATTTCCCAGACGACGTGAAAACTCAAAAAATCTGAGTGAGAGAAAAAACAACAAAAAAAAGCCAGTAGGCCTACTGTAATATTTCTCTTATGTTCTAACGTTCTTTTGTGAATTGGTACATTTGCTGACTAGGATTCGCACGATAAATCTTATGGTATGGCCGTCGTGTTCGTTACACGAGGGCAAGTATCTCACTGTGAGGGAGGTCGCTAGAAGCTGCACAATTTCGGACTCCCCAAAAAACTTCCCAAGTGGGGGGTCCTGTGGGACCACTACCTCCCCTTGATAGGACCTTCCCCAACCACGCCCAACCCATCCCCGACCTCCTCGGCACCTACAACGTGTCAACCCCAGTGGCCTCACGTTTCCTACAAATACGTACTCAAATAGTACCAAAAACACTCATCACACCGAAACATTGAAAAGCTGGCTGGGAAGAAAGTTATGTTCTGAAAAAAGGGAAAGGGGGCATGATGACTCGCCATGGACGATGGCTGGTGTTTGGACACACAGTCGGCCACCATTAGTGCTGACTACGCCAGTTTCCCCAACTCGCAGGGTGACCACGACGCTTCCG
>WNWK01036640.1:0-19032 GCA_009830355.1 Cherax destructor
TCTGCAAGAGCTTCAACAGCAACTGGAACAAGAGAGCAGAGGTCAGGACAATGGTTCAGAGGAGGAGGTGGAGGTGGAACAAAAATGGAAGAATGTGCCTTCTTCAAGGATTAGGGAGATCTGTGCCAAATGGAGTGATGTGCAAGCATTTATGGATGAATATCACCCTAACCATGCTGTTGCAGGCCGTGCTGGCAACCTGTACAATGACACAGTGGTGTGTCATTTCAGGGATGTGTTAAAGAATCGCCAGACACAGATCTCCCTGGACAAATTTGTTGTTAGAAAGAGGTCTAGTGACTCTCAAGCTGGTCCTAGTGGCATTCAAAGAAAAAGGGAAGTAACCCCAGAAAAGAACTTACCACCTGCAGTGTTAATGGAAGGGGATTCCCCTTCCAAACACTAGCATACTACTCCACCTTCTCCCCTCCTCCCGTCCTCCACACATCAACAACTCTTCAATAAATGTAAGTGACATGTTATTGTAAAATATTTGCATGTATTTATGTATTCTTTATTCAATTATGTATTATTTAATGTCCAAAAGTTCTAAAAAATATTTTATTTAACTACTTTTGGAAGTCTTGGACGGATTAAATTTATTTCCATTATTTCTTATGGGGAAAATTGATTCGTTTTACGATTGTTTCGCTTTAAAATATGCCCTCTCTGACGGATTAATATCGTAAGTCGGGGTACCACTGTAACTGTATTTGTGTATACAGTGGACCCCCGGATTACGATGGCGTCGGATTACGATAAATTCGGAAAACGATACATTTTTCCGTAAAAATAATGGTTCGGTAAACGATGATCCGCTCGGAAAACGATATTCGTCTTGGACGCGTACACGTGCCCAGGGACAGCACAACGCTTCATCCAGTCAGTGTGCCATTGTTTACCAGCGCGAGTGAGCACCACCCCTGCCACCCACGCATTCATACCATACATTCTGTCATTTTTCCACTGTTTTTAGTGCCTGCAACTGCTAAATAAGCCACCATGGGTCCAAAGAAAGCTCCTAGTGCCAGCCCTGTGGTAAGGAAAGTGAGAAATATGGTAGAACTGAAGAAGGAGATCATTGCAAAATATGAAAGTGGAGTGTGTGTGGCGGAGCTGGCCAGGCTCTATGGCAAACCCTATTCAACCATTGGTACCATTGTGGCCAAGGCAAATCAAATCAAGAACGCTGTTGTTGCGAAAGGTGCAAATATGATCACAAAACAGAGATCGCAAGTGCTGGAAGATGTGGAAACTGTTGTTGGTGTGGATCAACGAGAAAGAATTAGCAGGAGATAGTGTTACGCAGGCGATAATATCTGAAAAAGCAAGGCTGTTGCATGATGATCTCGTCAAGAAAATGCCTGCAATGAGTGCTGAAGTGAGCGAATTTAAAGCCAGCAAAGGCTGGTTTGACAGATTTAAGAAGCGTAGTGGCATACATAGTGTGATAAGGCATGGTGAGGCAGCCAGTTCTGACAAAAGTGCGGCTGAAAATTATGTGAATGAATTTCAAAGCTATGTAAAGTCTGAAGGATTTAAACCTGAACAAGTGTTTAATTGTGACGAAACAGGCCTGTTTTGGAAGAAAATGCCAAACAGGACCTTCATTACACAGGAGGAAAAGGCACTGCCAGGACACAAGCATATGAAAGACAGGCTAACTCTTATGTTGTGTAGTAATGCTAGCAGGGATTTTAAAGTGAAGCCTTTAGTGGTGTATCACTCTGAAAATCCCCGAGCGTTTAAGAGATGCAGTGTCGCCAAGGCCAATTTGTGTGTGATGTGGAAGTCTAACAATAAGGCATGGGTCACTAGGGACATTTTCCTTGATTGGTTCCATGAAGTGTTTGGCCCCAGTGTGAAGAAATATCTCGAGGAAAATAAATTGGGCCTCAAGTGCCTCCTGATAATGGACAATGCTCCTTGTCATCCTCCAGACTTGGAAGAGCAAATTGTGGAGGACTTCAAGTTCATCGCAGTGAAGTTCTTGCCCCCTAATACCACTCCTCTCCTCCAGCCCATGGACCAGCAGGTCATTTCAAACTATAAAAACTCTACACCAAAGCAATGTTTCAAGTGCTTTGAAGTGACCTCAGACATTAACCCATAAACGGTCCAAACGTATATATACGTTTACTACGCTAGTGCCCCGAATATTTTGAAAAAAAAAAAATCATTTTTTTTTATAGAAATAAAGAGCACATTTTTCTAAGTGTTACAGGATAAAAAAAAAATTTAGGGTCAGTACTTACCGATATATGAGGCTGAGAAGTTGGCAATGAATGCTCACCTGACGGCAACATCGAGTCCTGCCGCTTGCAGAAGTGTTGCCGATATACCTTTTTTCTCATTTTTATATTATTTTATATACAGTGGTCCCTCGGTTTTCGTGCATCTCCAAACTCGAACATTTATGTAAGTGTATTTTCGTAAGTGCTGTTGAAAGTGTATTTTTGGGGGTCTGAAATAGACTAACCTATGTGACATTATTTCTTAAGGAAGTAAATTCATTCGGTAATGGCACTTGAGCAGCATTCTGGAACGAATTTTCGGCGAAAACCGAGGGACCACTGTACATGTAATTTTTGTTCTGATAATTACAATTTATAGTAGTTCTTTGTTCTAAGACTAATATTAGGTACTCAAATTGTCACAAACACTCTGACAGGTGGACATTTACACCTGCCTTGGTCATTTACTATTGTCTAGGAATATATTCAAAGTATTTATAGGTCCCAGCAATGCTTTGAATATGTAGGAGTATATAATAATAATAATAATAATAATAATAATAATAAGAATAAGAATAAGAATAATGAAAATAATAAGAATAAGAATAATAAGTTCCCTTGAAGCATGATGTAAGACAAGTCATTCCACTGCTGACAGTGATAAGATAAGATAATTGGTGACATTTGATGAGCGTACGCGAGGGTGCAGTGATAAGATAAGATAAGGGGTGACATTTGATGAGCATCCCCCTCTGTTTTCACTGTTACACAAACATATCTGTCTGTCTATCTGTCTTTCAAACTCTGTCTGTCTGCCAAGCTCTCTGTCTATCTGTGTCTGTCAAGTTCTTTGTCTGTCAAGCTCTCTGTCTGTCAAGCTCTCTGTCTATCTGTCTGTCTGTCAAGCTATCTATCTGTCAAGCTCTCTGTCTATCTGCCTGTCTGTCAAGCTCTCTGTCCACCTGTCTGTCCGTCTAGCATCTAGCTCTCCCGTCTCATAGAGATCCACTCCTGAACCAACACGTCTGGTTCCTGAGCAAGTGTAAATACGTATTTGCCAATGTTTACATATTATCTCTACAAGCACTTTGTCTGGATTTTTTGGGTTATCCTAGGAAATTTACACTATGTATAATTGTATTTGTGTACCTGTGAGACAGTGATAGACAGAGTCAGATAGACAGAGACAGACAGACAAAGATAGACAGGCATAGGTTATAAGACATTCTGAAAGATGTTGCACAAATGTTACACATGGGTTATTATCAAGGTTTTTGATATTTCCTCGACCACTTATGGCCATACCTCAGAGCCACTAAACTCGGAGTCAACATCACTTTCCACTTAAAAATGGGAGAGTTAATACAACATGACATCAGTGAATAACATGTGTTTGCCGCGCTGTTTGCTCTAGCTGGCGCTCAATTGAACTGGTTCTCCCACAAGGTACTAAGTGGTCCCAGATTTTTTTTAATACAGCGCACACCAAGGGCAAAGACCCATTCTATGCTGACCAGGCATCTCAGGCCAATTGTGCCAAATTTGGAGGCAGGAAAAATAAAACGTAAATACAGTGGACCCTCGGTTAACGAACACCCCGGAAATCGTACAATTATGTAAGTATAATATTGTAAGTGCATGTGGAAGTGTATTTTTGGGGGTCTGAAACAGACTAACCTACGTGACATTATTTCTTAAGGAAGTAAATTCGTTCGGTAATGGCACTTGAGCAGGCTTCTGGGATGAAGTTTTTTCGTTAACCGAGGGTCCACTGTATACATTTGGGACAGTAGCGGTACTAACATATCCTGGAGTTTACCTGGAGAGAATTCCAGGGGTCAACGCCCCTGTGGCCCGGTCTGTCACCAGGCCTCATGTTGGACCAGAGCCTGATCAACCAGGCTGTTACTGCTGGCCGCACGCAGTCCAACGTACGAACCACAGCCTGGCTGGTCAGGTACCGACTTTAGGTGCCTGTCCAGTGCCTGCTTGAAGACAGCCAGTGGTCTGTTGGTAATCCCCCTGATGTATGCAGATGACACCCGAATCTGTATGACAGTGTCCTCCATTGAAGACACTGCAAGACTCCAAGCAGACGATGTAACATCCCCCCAATGAAAAGCAGGGGTGCCACTAGCACGTTGAGAGACAAAACAATAAGTGTCAGGGGCCCAAGATTGTTCAACTGCCTCCCAGCATACATCAGGGGGATTACCAACAAACCCCTGGCTGTCTTCAAGCAGGCACTGGACAGGCACCTAAAGTCGGTACCTGACCAGCCAGGCTGTGGTTTGTATGTTGGACTGCGTGCAGCCAGCAGTAACAGCCTGGTTGATCAGGCCCTAATCCACCATGAGGCCTGGTCACAGACCGGGCTGCGGGGGCGTTGACCCCTGGAACTCTCTCCAGGTAGACTCCAGGTAATAAATTTATATACTATTCTTAACTAGGAATTTTATGTAAACCCTCTGATAACCAACCCATTGAGTAATAACTGCTGGTTTAGCACTTTCTGTTTTGACTGGGATAGCCTTAAGTGGCCTAACTTTACTTGAGAGGTGTGTAACTTTTACCTTTGCCCTTAGACAAGGTGTTGAGTCCCAGGTTATCCCACTCTCTGCGTACCAATAACTATATAATTACCTAACTTTCTTGGGTTATCCTGGTGGATAATCTACACATATGCTGCTATGTATTATAATTTATGTAACTGTATTTATGTATCTGAATAAACTTACTAATTAACCAACTTTATAATTAACTAAATTTATAATGAAATAATCTTTATAATTAACTAACTTCATAATGAAAGACTTTATAATTAATTATGGTAGATTTTAGCTGATTATAGGTGAATTATTCCTGAATTATAGCAGGTTATAGCTGATTATTGGTGAATTACAGCTGATTTTAGCTGATTAGAGGTGAATTACAGAAGATTATAGGTGAATTATAGCAGATTATATCTGGGTATAACTGACTGGTTCACTGTTGACCCACCCAGAGGTGTTATGTTATGATGTATAACAGGTAATGTGGTGTAATCAGCGGATTATAGCTGAATTATATCACATTTTAGCTGAATATTGCTGGGAATAGCTGGCAGAGTGACTGCCAACATACCTGAAGGTATTATGTTGTTCTATAACAGCGGATGTGGTGTAATCTGTGGATTATAGCTGAATTATAGGTGAATTACAACAGATTATAGCCGAGAATAACAGAGAGGTTGTTGTTGTTATTATGGTTGTTAAAAGCAACTAAAACTCGTGTCACCATCGTCCTCCTCACTTACTCCTGTGTTATATACGTACTTTGACCTAAATATTGGAAGGGAATTTTAATTTTTGCTCTGGCTGGGTTATCTGCAGCAACAGCTTGACAACCGGGTGGGGTGGAGTCCTGGGTTAAACCCAACACAGGAAGATAATCACTCACGAAGACTGCAGGAAGTACTTGAGGTGTCAACAACAGACTTTAAAAATTGCCTTAACTTTCTCTCTCAAACCACACGACATGTCAGTCTCCAATTTTCACCACAATTAACAAAATATATATACAAAAATTAGTAAGAAAAACGTGAGTTCACTTTACCAACATTAACAATTACATTATATATTTGACATTTGAAGCTAAAACATTACTTATATTTATAAGAATAATTAAAAAGACTTTTTATCATTGGCTCCGTATTAAAAACTGACTTGGACCCATCATGACTAAACAAAAACAATTTCTTGCATGATAATACATACAGTACATTGTATAATGCATTATATATTAGATTGTATAATACATTATATATTAAATTGTATAATACATTATATATTACATTGTATAATTCAGTTTTTGTCATACATAGATAATGTCTATACTTGCAACATACAAATATACAATACAAAACAAATATTTATTTCATTGCAATTTTACATAGATTTTGTAGTTACAATCATAAACTGAAGTGCAAGGAGAGCCACTGACATGCCATGGTGAAGTGCCAGGAGAGCCACTGACATGCCATGGTGAAGTGCAAGGAGAGCCACTGACATGCCATGGTGAAGTGCAAGGAGAGCCACTGACATGCCATGGTGAAGTGCAAGGAGAGCCACTGACATGCCATGGTGAAGTGCAAGGAGAGCCACTGACATGCCATGGTGAAGTGCAGGAGAGCCACTGACATGCCATGGTGAAGTGCAAGGAGAGCCACTGACATGCCATGGTGAAGTGCAAGGAGAGCCACTGACATGCCATGGTGAAGTGCAAGGAGAGCCACTGACATGCCATGGTGAAGTGCAAGGAGAGCCACTGACATGCCATGGTGAAGTGCAAGGAGAGCCACTGACATGCCATGGTGAAGTGCAAGGAGAGCCACTGACATGCCATGGTGAAGTGCAAGGAGAGCCACTGACATGCCATGGTGAAGTGCAAGGAGAGCCACTGACATGCCATGGCATTAAGGGCAGCTTAATCTAATGACTTATAGACTATGTACATAATATTAGAGAAATTGATTGAGTTTGTTTTATTTAAATATTAAATTGTACAAATTACAATATGATGATATTACATTGTTCAAATTACAATATGATGATATTACATTGTAATAAGTGTTTAGTAATATAATAGTAAAAATTGAAACTATCTTAAGGAAAATAACATTGAGCATTTTTTAAAGTAATTTACAGTATGAGTATTTAGTTGAGGGTGAGTAGGTGGTTTTTGAGAAGAGTCTTAAATTGATTTTCAGACAAGGTTATTTTAGTATTTACTGGTAATGAATTCCAGATTCTGCGGCCCTCTATGTCTATCTGGAGTCTATCTGGAGAGAATTCCAGGGGTCAACGCCCCCGCGGCCCGGTCTGTGGCCAAGCTTCCTGTTGGACCAGAGCCTGATCAACCAGGCTGTTACTGCTGGCCGCACGCAGTCCAACGTACGAACCACAGCCCGGCTGATCAGGTACCGACTTGAGGTGCCTGTCCAGTGCCTGCTTGAAGACAGCCAGGGGCTTGTTGGTAATCTCCCTGATGTATGCTGGGAGGCAGTTGAACAATCTTGGGCCCCTCACACTTATTGTGTTGTCCCTCAACGTGCTAGTGGCACCCCTGCTCTTCATTGGGGGGATGTTACATCGCCTGCCGAGTCTTTTGCTTTCGTAGGGAGTGATTTTTGTGTGCAAGTTTGGTACTAAGCCCTCGAGAATTTTCCATGTGTATATAATAATGTATCTCTCCCGCCTGCGTTCTAGAGAGTACAGGTTTAGGAACTTCAAGCGTTCCCAGTAGTTGAGGTGGTTTATCGCACTTATGTGTGCGGTGAAGGTTCTCTGCACATTTTCAAGGTCAGCAATTTCACCCGCCTTGAAAGGTGCAGTTAGTGTACAGCAATATTCCAGCCTAGATAGAACAAGCGATCTGTAAAGTGTGAACATGGGCTTGGTATCCCTGGTTTTGAAGGTTCTCATTATCCATCCTGTCATTTTTCTAGCAGATGCAATTGCTACGGTGTTATGGTCCTTGAAGGTGAGATCCTCTGACATGATCACTCCCAGGTCTTTGACATTAGTGTTTCGCTCTATTGTGTGGTTTGAATTAGTTTTGTACTCCGATGAGATTTTAATTTCTTCACTTTTTCCGTATCTGAGTAATTGAAATTTCTCATCATTGAACTTCATATTGTTTTCTGCAGCCCATTTAAAGATTTGGTTTATGTCTGCTTGGAGTCTTGCAGTGTCTTCAACGGTGGACACTGTCATACAGATTCGGGTGTCATCTGCAAAGGAAGACACAGCACTGTGGCTTATATCCCTGTCTATGTCCGATATGAGGATGAGGAACAGGATGGGAGCAAGTACTGTGCCTTGTGGAACAGAGCGTATCTTAGATAATATGCCTTCTGTCTTTGAGATTTTCTTGGAAATTTGTTGTATATGTTTTTGAAATTTAAGGCTACTGTCAAGGTGGATTCCTAGGAATTTTCCCTCTGTGAGTCTTGTGATGGGTGAACCATTGAGCGTTATGTTAAGTGGAACATTTGTGGCTTTCTTTCCAAACTGTATGAAGTAGGTCTTGTCAGTATTGAGAGTAAGATTGTTAGTCGTCATCTATGTTGATATTTTCTGTAATTCGGCATTAACAGTGTTGGCCAGTATGACTGGATTTGGGTGAGAGAAGACATATGTTGTGTCATCTGCAAATAATATGGGTTTGAGTAGTTGTGATGCATTCAGTAGGTCATTGATGTAAATGAGGAATAAGAATGGACGCAGTACACTTCCTTGAGGGACTCCGACTGTAATTTGTTGTGTGGAAGAGTTCGCTCCATTTGTGTACACGTATTGGCTTCTGTTACTAAGGTATGACTTTAGGTAGTTGAGTGAGCGCCCTCTTATACCATAGTGTCCTAATTTTGTGAGCAGTAAATTATGGTCGACTGTATCAAAAGCTTTGCGTAGATCAATGAAGATTCCCAGTGGGACTTCTTTCTTCTCAAGTGCGGTGTATATTAACTCTAGCATGTGTATAATGGCATAATTTGTGCTCTTGTTGGTCCTGAATCCAAACTGACAGGGGTTGAGTACGTTGTGTGAGACTAGGTAGGAATAGATCTGTCTATGAATTAATTTTTCGAAGATTTTAGAAAGCAGTGGTAAATTAGATATTGGTCTATAATTATTCAAGTCTGTTTGATCACCTGCTTTGTGGATCGGGGTGACCCTAGCTATTTTGAGAATTTCTGGGAAGATAGAGGTTTCAATGGATTTATTGAAGAGTGTTGCAATAATTGGTGACAGTTTTTGTGAAGCTTTTTTGTACATAAAAGGTGGTAAGCTGTTTATGTCTCCTGCCTTGTTTTTAAGGGTGTTGATTATGAGCGAGACTTCAAATGGGTTGGTAGGAGCTAGGAATAGTGTATTAGGGTAGGTGTTGGTGAGGTAGTCTGTTGGACGGGTGTTCGAGCTTGAGATTTTACTCGCTAGATTCTTTCCTATGGTGGAGAAGAAAACATTAAGTCTGTTTGCTGTCTCAGTTGGTGAGAGTAGGGGTTCGTCTGTTTTTGATAATTTGATGGTATTGTTCGTGGATATCTTTTTATTTCCTAGAATTGCAGATAGGGTTTTCCAGGTCTTTTTCATATCACCTTTTACGGTCTGGAGTCTGTTCTCAAAATACAATTTTATGGACCTTTTTATCAGGCTGGTAAGGATTAATGAGTAGCGTTTGGATTGTTCTCTGGTTATTAGACCCCTTCTGTATTGTTTTTCATATTGGTGCCTTTTGTTAATGGATATAAGGATGCTGGGTGTTAGCCAGGGATTGTTGAGTCTCTTAGCTATGATCTGTTTTTTTAGGACAATGTTTGTTAAAGAGGTGGTGGGTTTTTTTAAGGAAATTATTGATGCATTCATTAGTATCTTAATATGTTTCTAACTCATTATTCCAGTCGATGTCAATCATAGCACACTTAACATTATACCTTCTATCATGACTGAGGGACTGACCACCTTCTATCATGACTGAGGTACTGACAACCTTCTATCATGACTGAGGTACTGACTACCTTCTATCATGACTGAGGTACTGACTACCTTCTCTCATGACTGAGGTACTGACTACCTTCTATCATGACTGAGGGACTGACTACCTTCTCTCATGACTGAGGTACTGACCACCTTCTATCATAACTGAGGTACTGACTACCTTTTATCATGACTGAGGTACTGACCACCTTCTATCATGACTGAGGTACTGACTACCTTCTCTCATGACTGAGGTACTGACCACCTTCTATCATGACTGAGGTACTGACTACCTTTTATCATGACTGAGGTACTGACTACCTTCTATCATGACTGAGGTACTGACTACCTTCTATCATGACTGAGGTACTGACTACCTTCTATCATGACTGATGTACTGACTACCTTCTATCATGACTGAGGTACTGACTACCTTCTATCATGACTGAGGTACTGACTACCTTCTATCATGACTGAGGTACTGACTACCTTCTCTCATGACTGAGGTACTGACCACCTTCTATCATGACTGAGGTACTGACTACCTTCTCTCATGACTGAGGTACTGACCACCTTCTATCATGACTGAGGTACTGACTACCTTTTATCATGACTGAGGTACTGACTGCCTTCTATCATGACTGAGGTACTGACTACCTTCTATCATGACTGAGGTACTGACTACCTTCTATCATGACTGATGTACTGACTACCTTCTATCATGACTGAGGTACTGACTACCTTCTATCATGACTGAGGTACTGACTACCTTCTATCATGACTGAGGTACTGACAACCTTCTCTCATGACTGAGGTACTGACCACCTTCTATCATGACTGAGGTACTGACCACCTTCTATCATGACTGAGGTACTGACTACCTTCTATCATGACTGAGGTACTGACACCTTCTATCATGACTGAGGTACTGACCACCTTCTATCATGACTGAGGTACTGACTACCTTCTATCATGACTGAGGTACTGACTACCTTCTCTCATGACTGAGGTACTGACTAACTTCTATCATGACTGAGGTACTGACCACCTTCTATCATGACTGAGGTACTGACTACCTTCTATCATGACTGAGGTACTGACTACCTTCTATCATGACTGAGGTACTGACTACCTTCTATCATGACTGAGGTACTGACCACCTTCTATCATGACTGAGGTACTGACTACCTTCTATCATGACTGAGGTACTGACTACCTTTTATCATGACTGAGGTACTGACTACCTTCTAACATGACTGAGGTACTGACTACCTTCTATCATGACTGAGGACTGACTACCTTCTATCATGACTGAGGTACTGACTACCTTCTATCATGACTGAGGTACTGACACCTTCTATCATGACTGAGGTACTGACTACCTTTATCATGACTGAGGTACTGACTCCTTCTATCATGACTGAGGTACTGACTACCTTCTATCATGACTGAGGTACTGACTACCTTCTATCATGACTGAGTACTGACTACCTTCTATCATGACTGAGGTACTGACTACCTTCTATCATGACTGAGGTACTGACTCCTTCTATCATGACTGAGGTACTGACTACCTTCTATCATGACTGAGGTACTGACTCACCTTCTATCATGACTGAGGTACTGACACCTTCTATCATGACTGAGGTACTGACTACCTTCTATCATGACTGAGGTACTGACACCTTCTATCATGACTGAGGTACTGACCACCTTCTCATCATGACTGAGGTACTGACTCACCTTCTATCATGACTGAGGTACTGACTACCTTCTATCATGACTGAGGTACTGACTAACCTTCTATCATGACTGAGGTACTGACCACCTTCTATCATGACTGAGGTACTGACTCACCTTCTATCATGACTGAGGTACTGACTACCTTCTATCATGACTGAGGTACTGACTACCTTCTCATCATGACTGAGGTACTGACCACCTTCTATCATGACTGAGGTACTGACACCTTCTATCATGACTGAGGTACTGACTACCTTCTATCATGACTGAGGTACTGACTACCTTCTATCATGCTGAGGTACTGACTACCTTCTATCATGACTGAGGTACTGACCACCTTCTATCATGACTGAGGTACTGACCACCTTCTATCATGACTGAGGTACTGACTACCTTCTATCATGACTGAGGTACTGACTACCTTCTATCATGACTGAGGTACTGACTAACTTCTCTCATGACTGAGGTACTGACTACCTTCTATCATGACTGAGGTACTGACTACCTTCTATCATGACTGAGGTACTGACTACCTTCTATCATGACTGAGGTACTGACTACCTTCTATCATGACTGAGGTACTGACTACCTTCTATCATGACTGAGGTACTGACTACCTTCTATCATGACTGAGGCACTGACTACCTTCTATCATGACTGAGGTACTGACTACCTTCTATCATGACTGAGGTACTGACTACCTTCTATCATGACTGAGGTACTGACTACCTTCTATCATGACTGAGGTACTGACTACCTTCTATCATGACTGAGGTACTGACTACCTTCTATCATGACTGAGGCACTGACTAACCTTCTATCATGACTGAGGTACTGACTACCTTCTATCATGACTGAGGTACTGACTACCTTCTATCATGACTGAGGTACTGACTACCTTCTATCATGACTGAGGTACTGACCACCTTCTATCATGACTGAGGTACTGACTACCTTCTATCATGACTGAGGTACTGACTACCTTCTATCATGACTGAGGTACTGACTACCTTCTATCATGACTGAGGTACTGACTACCTTCTATCATGACTGAGGTACTGACTACCTTCTATCATGACTGAGGTACTGACTACCTTCTATCATGACTGAGGTACTGACTACCTTCTATCATGACTGAGGCACTGACTAACCTTCTATCATGACTGAGGTACTGACTACCTTCTATCATGACTGAGGTACTGACTACCTTCTATCATGACTGAGGTACTGACTACCTTCTATCATGACTGAGGTACTGACCACCTTCTATCATGACTGAGGTACTGACTACCTTCTATCATGACTGAGGTACTGACTACCTTCTATCATGACTGAGGTACTGACTACCTTCTATCATGACTGAGGTACTGACTACCTTCTATCATGACTGAGGTACTGACTACCTTCTATCATGACTGAGGTACTGACTACCTTCTATCATGACTGAGGTACTGACTAACTTCTCTCATGACTGAGGTACTGACTACCTTCTATCATGACTGAGGTACTGACTACCTTCTATCATGACTGAGGTACTGACTACCTTCTATCATGACTGAGGTACTGACTACCTTCTATCATGACTGAGGTACTGACTACCTTCTATCATGACTGAGGTACTGACCACCTTCTATCATGACTGAGGTACTGACTACCTTCTATCATGACTGAGGTACTGACTACCTTCTATCATGACTGAGGGACTGACAACCTTCTCTCATGACTGAGGGACTGACTACCTTCTATCATGGGCTTTTCCGAGACTGGAACAATTCACAACTGACCCACAATACCATGACTACTACCAATCAGAAATTATGGTCCAGTATTATCACTGAGTCGTACGGGTTTAGCGCAGCTTTCAAACTTTTGCGCAAAAAAAAGTGAAGTGAAATGTTAAGTGACAAAAGTGTACTTGTCCGCCATCAATTGAGGATAAAGTGATCTAAACAAATATTCTCAAAACTACATAAATATTACCAAACAATTTCATGTTAGGTTAAAGAAAAAGAAACGGCGAGGAGCCGGGAATGTATTACCGTTCAATTCTTTGTTGGGTTAAAAGAAAGGAAACGTCAGGGAGCCGAGTATGTATTACTGTTAAAATCTTTGTTAGGTTAAAGGGAAAGAAAGATCGAGGAGCCGGGGATGTATTATCGTTCAATTTAATGTTGGGTTAAAAGAGTAGGTAATCGTCAAATCCCTTGTTGGGTTTAAAGGAAAAACTAATCAAAGAGCCGTGAAAATATTATCGTGAAATTACGTGTTGGGTTTAAGAGAGAAATAGGATGAGGAGTCGAGCATTTATTACCGTCTACTTTAATATTGGAATTTAGGGTAAAGCACATCGATTATCCAGCATGCTCATTGGAGAAGCCAGGTATAGATACTCAAAAATCTGGGACAAAAAAAATAATGTACAATTGCTATGGATTCCATCACACATTGGATTACTCCTTCATGATAAAGTTGATATGTTAGCCAAGAAGAGTACCAGAAGGAGAATGTAGAATATAACTTTGGTATATCTGTGTCTAGCATTAGGAATAATATTAGGAGAGAAATAAATAATGAAAATTATAGCTATAGGAATGCAGTTAGAAGCCTGAGTAGATCTATAACCCACTATGATAACATGAACATAGATAAGTACTATGTTTATGGAGCAACTTGCAATGTGAACAGACTGACTGATGTTGTAGTGGCCAGGCTTAGGCTTGGCTACAAGTACTGACTGATGTTGTAGTGGCCAGGCTTAGACTTGGCTACTAGTACTGACTGATGTTGTAGTGGCCAGGCTTAGACTTGGCTACAAGTACTGACTGATGTTGTAGTGGCCAGGCTTAGGCTTGGCTACAAGTACTGACTGATGTTGTAGTGGCCAGGCTTAGACTTGGCTACAAGTACTGACTGATGTTGTAGTGGCCAGGCTTAGACTTGGCTACAAGTACTGACTGATGTTGTAGTGGCCAGGCTTAGACTTGGCTACAAGTACTGACTGATGTTGTAGTGGCCAGGCTTAGGCTTGGCTACAAGTACTGAGTGATGTTGTAGTGGCCAGGCTTAGGCTTGGCTACAAGTACTGACTGATGTTGTAGTGGCCAGGCTTAGGCTTGGCTACAAGTACTGACTGATGTTGTAGTGGCCAGGCTTAGACTTGGCTACAAGTACTGACTGATGTTGTAGTGGCCAGGCTTAGGCTTGGCTACAAGTACTGACTGATGTTGTAGTGGCCAGGCTTAGACTTGGCTACAAGTACTGACTGATGTTGTAGTGGCCAGGCTTAGGCTTGGCTACAAGTACTGACTGATGTTGTAGTGGCCAGGCTTAGGCTTGGCTACAAGTACTTCTGGCAGTTTGGGAGACACAGATGATGATCAAACTAAATGCAAATTATGTGATCAGGCATATGGTCACTGTCTTGAACACTATGTGCTGAATTGTGCACTTATTGAGGAATATAGAGATAGAAAAGTATAATAACCTATGTGACATGTCAAGATATCTTATTACTGAAACTAAGATACCAGTTATACTAAGCAAATTTCCTAAAAAAAATTATTTTTTTTTATTTAAAAACTTACAATTTTCATACTAGCAATACACCAAGTAGTCACCTTACTACAAGTAAGGTCATAACAAAGATATAACAAAACAACTGTAAGCACTAAAACCCCACACAAGAATGTGCCATAATAACACCAAAAAAAAAAAAAACCTAACTACCCTATAACAACGAAACTTCAAAAATAAAACATTAAACTTACAAACAAAACCTTAAAAGCTCCGTAAAAAACGGTAACCTTTATACCAATCTTAATGATGCATACAAAGCGTTGTCAATACAACATTAGACTGAGACATAAATGCAATATACAATACAAAAATATAGCGTTACATAACTCCTAACATCCCCACAATGCTAAAACAAACTTAAACCACACAAACATGTAAGTAACCATAAAAATGTAAAAGTTTTTTTTTTTTTTTTTTTACAAAAGTCCGTCTCACAAATAAAAGATCCTAAGCATTCCAAATGAAAGTAACAAAACAAAACAGTGATTATGGATCCTATAAGATCTGCAAAGCAATTTACACATAGTACAACAAAACATATATAAGATCCTATCCAACATGTATACACAAAAAAAAAAAAAAATATACCTAACTGAAACAAAACATAAAAACCCCAAAAGGGTTTTAAAAACAATGAAAACCCTAAACCTACAACTAAAACCCGTGATAATGTGACCCAACAATAATAATGATCCTCGGCACACACACATTGCGTGCAAGTCATATAAACTTCAGTAAAAGGAAACCCGTGGCCTGGTACCAACACCTCACAGTGATAAAGTCATCGGATCAGTCCCATCCAGTGTCTATACATACATAGAAAGAACTGCATTACATCTTCTCATATTAAAATACGAAGAATATTGCCTGATAACAAGCCATGAAAAGGGAATAATAGTATAAAAAAAAACTTTAACCTCTTTGAAAAGAGGACCATAAGGAAAAACCAATATATAAACACTTAGGGCACACACCTGGCCCCCAAGTAAGGCAAACCCCCTTTGGAAAAAACCCTGAAACCCAAAAAGGACAAAAATAGAACCACCCAAAACCTCCCCCCCCCGTCCGAGTCACCAAACATACCACACACTCATCCATAAAAAGAAAAACCCCTACCCCTTTCCCCAAGGGGAAAAGGGTGAGTGGATGACCGGGAAAACCCCGAGAAACCATCCCTTCCCCAACCCCATACATAAACCCCACGAAACAACTTTCACACCTAACCCTTCAACCCCCCCACACCAGAGACCAACCCCTTCCTTGTAAAAACCCCAGAAACTATAGCTCAGAGTTAACCCAGCAACGACCCCATCGACAATTGCCTATAACCCTCAGAAAAAAACCTATCCCACACCCTCCCATACAACTCCTGGTTCCTACACTTAGTCCTATAAAATCTCGCTGCCAAAGCCCTAATCCTAACATCACTCCGAACCTCCCTCATACTCCACGAAACATAAATATAATCCAATACCAAATACATCACCGCCGCCTCACATCCTCTGGGCACCCCACAACATCCAGACTTAAACATCTTAACACCGATAAACCGCCCCATACACCTCGGATGATCCTAAAACCATTCCCTCACCCTCAAGACCCCACAAAAATATACAACATGGAAAGCTGTATCCATAACCCACAGCGCTGACAAAACCCATCGCCCGATAGTCCCATCACGAAAAGCTGAGCCCTAGACGCCAATATACCATGTAAAACCGAAACCAATCTCACGTACCTTAGGAGGCAACTTTAAACGCCTAAACCAAAACCACGTTAATTCCAATCATAACACAGATAAACCTCCATACCTAAAACCTCCTTTTCTCGCCTTCCCACCTTATCCAACCTCCCTACCTTCACCTTACCAGGATCTGGAACCACCAAAAGATACCTTAAAATTGCCTCACAAAACAACAAATTCCCTTCCACCATCTGCGAACCTCACTCATTACCCTCCCCACTCTCACTCCTCGAATCCCACCTCGTGCTAGGTATTCCTGCCTAACATATATGCCCATCAAACGTCTCTGCAGTGGTATCAAACCTAGCTCCCTTCGCTACCTTAGTCATTACCACATCCCTCCCTAACCAATGCCTCCATAACCCCATATAAACCTTAATACCCGACTTTGCAATCTTAAAACATCGTCCTTCACAAGGGGTATACCGCAGCTACATACCACAACTTACTATATACTAAGGAATTAACAACTACAACCCTCTGCAAGAGAGTGACCTCTCCAGGCCGCCACCCCCCCATCCTACCCAGAGCAGCATTAACCACTGCCGAGGAATTCACCTCCCGTGCAACACTCGCCTGAGTACAAAACCACACACCACATATCCTTAACCTATCCACTATTGGCCACCCAAAACCCTGACCCAACGCCCCCCCTACCCATTCCCCCACCTCCAATAATTTCGATTTTATCCTATTCACCCGCATACCAGTGGCCAAACCAAAAACCTCAATTATCCTATTTACATTACCTAACCCCTCCATTGTGCCTACTAAAATAGTGGTGTCGTCTACATAACCTATAATACCCGTTTCTGCCACCCCATGATTACTCCCTTCCCTCACCCTTCTGACACTAACCTGAAAAAGGGTCCTGTAAACACGCAAACAGGAGCTGTGACAAGGGCACCCTGTCGCAGCCCCCGCCCCAAACGCACCTCGGTCCCCAACCTCCCATTAACCTGTACCCTCAAACGTGCATGCTCGTACAAAGTGCGGACCCAACCCACGACCTCCGCCCCAAACCCCTGCCGTAAAAGCACCGCCAGCAACATATCCCTATCAACACTATCAAACGCCTTTTCCCAATCAAGCCCTAAGACACCCCCAGCTTTTCTGCTCTCTAAAAAACCTTTGATCCTCCGATGACCCTCCCTCATACTTCTCCCTGGTACCCCATACTGGCCCCCCTCCAGTAAGCTCTCCAAAACTCCTTTCATTCTATTAGCAAGAATTCGTGCAAATATCTTATAATCTGCACACATAAGTGTGATTGGCCTATAATCCTCAACCATCCCACATGCACGATTTTTCGGCACTAAAACTACATTAACTATTGACATATCCCCGCCCAAACTACTTTTCAATTTCATAGCACTAAACAGCCTAACTAGCATCCCTCGCAGAACCTCCCAATGAACTATAAAAAAATCCCCAGAAATCCCATCCAGGCCATGGGCCTTGCCCAGGGCCTGACCTTTCACTGCCTGCCAAACCTCCTCCTCAGTTATAGACCCTTCCATACGCTCTCTATCTCCAGCCCCTATCCTCTTAACTATACAATCTAAAATTACATCCCGGGATACCCCATCACTTTCCCCCTGACTCATCTTACACTCAAACCAAGCATCTGCATAATAACTCATGGCCTCCGTGGTACGAAGAATCTGCCCCTTCTGATACCCACGGCACTTCAGTTACCTCAGAGACATGACCGCATATCTCTTCTCCGGTTCTGAAAAGTACGTAACACTAACGCAGAGGGCTTATCCCCCATAAAACTTCCTCTAAACCTCCTCGTACCTCAGAGCGTGAAAATTTTCATTCCCGCAACTCCCGCACCGTGACCGCAGATGATCATTCCAGCTAGAGGATACCGCCCTCCACTCTCATAACAAGTCCCCCAATGCCCTCTAGGTACCTCAACATTCCCAACCTTGCCTAGCATCTTCCCTACCCAGTTGCCTATAAAATTCCTGGATTGCCACTTTAGCCCGCACACTCCACCATTCCACTATATACTAATCCCCTTCCCATCGTTCCATACTGCCCCACCAATCCAAAACCTTTCCCCGTGATCCAACCCTGCAACAACTCCATTTAATTTCAATACCTGAATATATCTTCACCGCCCATCCATCCCATCTCTACCAACACACCCCTATGATCAGAAAACCAAAATCCTGACATTTAACCTCACCTACCTGAACTGCCCCTGATA